>JAMAGZ010000242.1:0-21587 GCA_023626575.1 Penicillium sp. PF1803
ACTCCAAAGCTGAGCGAGTGTCAAAATTGAGTGGGGCGGTCACGTTATTTTTTGACACTCGTTCTACATGGTGCCCCTAGTTATTTATCTGGCAATTTGTGTAGGCATAATAATGACTAATACATGCGGGTTTACTGTTATTCCTTCTTCCGGGGTCCACTGCTGCTATTGTTCCGACAGTCGGAGACTGGGTCACGTTACTGCACGCACACGTGACTATCCTCTCACCGCCTAACGCCATCCAATCAAACTGCCGGCTCCTGCCACGGATTGACCAATCAGCATCGCCCGTTTGTGCGCAACTTTGCCTCCAGGTACCACCTACTCAGCAGATAAAAGCTCCGCTACGCTCCGCAATTAATTGGATGTATGGACTCAAGACTTAGATGGAGTAGATGCTGCTATGTCTAATGGGGGTAAAAGCCTCCAGGGGGGATTTACTCACTGATCTATCACGTGACGGCTTGAGCAGCTTAATGAGTCTGACCCTGTATTGAAATTTACTTCGCGAGCCTAACTTCAAGCGCCCGCGTAAAAGCGGCGGCAATCCGGCACAGGAAATATGGTATATACGTGTAGCGACCGAAGAATTCTCGTGGGTGGGCTGATGGTCGGCGTTGGGCGGTCGCCGTGTGACAAACAGAAAATGATCGATTTGTTGGCTCGGGGAGGACGCGACGGGTCACTCCCGAGAGGCAAACGGGGTTTAGTCCTATTTGAGTAAGTTGGATTTAGGATGGAGTGTAACTAGAGAACATCAGGAGTGTATAGAGGTATACTGTAGAGATGTAGGAATATTTAGCAGGGAGAAGCATAGCGAGTATAGTTAGTAGTATGGATTATTAATGTACTAACTATCGTTGATTTACCTCGTCATTGTGGTCATTACCGGCAGTGGTATGCGCTTTGACAGGATATGATAAACTTGCAGATATAATTGACAAAAAGTACGGGATATTATGATATCTGTGCAGAATCACGACCCTATAAGATACTGCGGAAATTTACTTTTTAGCCAAGAGAAAAGCCTCTATGATTAACTACCGTCGTAGGCTTTCTTAACGAATCATTATTCCGGTCGCTGGTGAAATCTATTCCGTTCTTCTCACTTTTGTCTAGTAGTAGTAACTATTCCCCGAATTGCCGTGCGGTGTCACCCAAAATGGAGCCCGTGTGCCGAGAAAAGTCCAGCCGGGCGAAAGAGCCATCAAACCACAACTCAGCCTCTGCCTACTGCCACCGCTTTATCAAGCCTCCTCCGCTCCTCCGCGGAGATGTTAATTTTTCTCGGGTCAAATCGTCTTCAACCACTCTTCAACCACACCGAACCATAGTACACCTGATTCCTGTACCTGGACAGGAACAGACTTTCTCGTCATTTCTAGACGCCCAGCGGGTACGCCGATGTGTCAATGGCGGTTTCGCTGGCATTGGCCGGGCTTTGCTCACGTTGTGCGCCACGAGAAAAAGCCTTCATTGGGGTGGGGATAAATAGCTGGCCATCTGCCCATTGTAGATGAGTTATATTTCTTACAGGCAGATTACTTCATACCAGAGTGGAGACACGCAAACATCCTACTCTTGTATAAATTGAGCAGTACCTCGACAACAGTCTTGATTATTTCATACATCCATCACAACATCAATATCAAACAACCATCATGGGCTCCATCGCTGGATTGACTCCCAACCAACTTCAACTCATCAAGGCTACCGTACCGGTCCTTGTTGAGCATGGCCAGGCCATTACGACAGTGTTCTACAAGAACATGCTCGCGGCCCATCCCGAGCTGAACAACGTCTTCAACGTCCCCAACCAGCGCAATGGCCACCAACCCCGTGCTCTGGCTGGCGCTCTCTTCGCCTATGCCGCCAACATCGACAACCTGGGTGCATTGGGACCAGCCGTGGAGCTGATTTGTCACAAGCACGCTTCCCTGTACATCCAGCCTGCGCAGTATGAGATTGTTGGCAAATTCCTCCTCGAGGCCATGGGCGAGGTCCTTGGAGATGCCCTCACCCCCGAGATCAAGGAAGCTTGGGGAGTCGCTTACTGGCAGCTTGCCGATATCATGATCGGCCGTGAGAAGCAAATCTACCAAGAAAGCAAGGGCTGGACTGACTGGCGCGAGTTCAAGATCACCGACAAGGTCCAGGAGTCAGAAGAGATCACCTCTTTCTACCTGGCTCCCGTTGATGGCCAGCCTCTGCCAGCTTTCCAGCCCGGCCAGTATATCTCTGTACAGGTTAATGTGCCGGAACTCGAGTGCTTGCAGCCCCGTCAGTACTCGCTCAGCGACCAGCACTCCCAGGACTACTACCGTATCAGTGTCAAGAAGGAGAAGGGGTTGCCCGCCACCGACTCTGTGGCCGCAACTCACCCCGGCTATGTGTCCAACCTCTTGCACGACAAGTACAACAAGGGTGACATCATCAAGGTGTCTCATCCCTGCGGTGACTTCTTCCTGTCCGCCGCTGCCGTGGAACCCACTACCCCAGTCGTGCTCCTCTCTGCAGGTGTCGGTTTGACCCCCATGACCTCCATCCTAAACACCCTGACTTCCAAGTCCGCCTCTGCCGAGCGCAAGTTGCACTTCATCCACGGCGCCCGTAACTCCGGAGCCCGCGCATTCAAGGATCATATCGCCCAGCTGAAGAAGAGCCACGCCAACCTCCAGGCCACCTTCTTCACCAGCCACCCCGCCGAAGCCGAGAAGCTGGGCGTCGACTTCGACCACGTCGGCCGTGTGGACCTGAGCAAACTGGACGCTAGCAAGGATCTCTTTATCGACGTTCCTACCACGGAATACTACATCTGCGGCCCCGACAAGTTCATGACTGACGTTCAGGCCGCTCTCAAGGAGAAGGGTGTGAGCGCCGACCGCATCAAGATGGAACTTTTCGGCACTGGCGGTATCAACTAGAAGAGGCTCCCTTTCCCTCTTGCATTTCCATTGTTTAGATATGGCGTTTTTGTATGATACCTCTCTTCTCTCCCCTTTCTATATACTAGAATCGAACCAATCCACGAATTACGAATTCCATCACGCGAGATAGCGCTTCTTCAGGCTATTTCAGATCATCTTAGGAGGTGAGCAACAGCTACACTAGAATAGACTTGATTCTGCGAGCATTCCCCGGGTTTCAGCCCCATTGCCAAGGAGCCAAATTCTCCGCTAGTTGGCTTTACGAGCGCGTTGTAACCATGCCGGGGCTATTTTTGGCTTGTCCGCCCGGGCTTGGCAGGATCTGCGGCCTGCCAAGTCTCGTATTGTCGACGATCGCATCTCAACAGTGCTTTTAATACAACAACCTTACCCTGATCAGCAAGCAGGGAAATGCGGCTAATGATGCATTTTGAAGAGACATGCTGGTATACGAGGTCTGAAAAGCTCGTATAACCCTTGTGCGCTTAAACATCTGCGAAGACTCCTTGCATGTATATATTGGTGGTAAACCTCCTGGTGAGAAATGTCTATTGGAAGTTATACAGCAAAGAACAGGCCAAAAAAATGCGGTGCTCTCCTCTCCTTCTACCTCCCAGGAACCTTCGCAGCAGACTCGCGATACTGCATGAACAAGTATGTCATCGACGCCAAAGACTTCACCCTCCAAGAATCCGCCGACAGCCCCCACCTCGCAACACTAGCAAAACACTTCGAAAGCACCGGCAAGAACGTCAGTGTCACCGCGGTCCTTAACTCCGCAAACCGAGACCTGCACCAAGGCCATCCATCCGTCGGAACCGGATCCCCTAATGAAGCCTGGGCATGGAACTCAGGCGACTACAAGACTACCAAGTGGACGCCGCAGGGTATCACCAGCTCGGCTGACGCGCTCGGCACTGGCAAGTGGAATGACCATGAAGCGTGGATCGTCAGCTGGTATCAACAGGGGGACAGTGTGCGAGTGAGCTTCGTTGATCGCAAGACACACAAGTATCGCCATGTTCTTCTTGTGTATCCGTCTGCAGATGATGATTTCAAGTCCATCGCTATTCACGCTGGTGGTATTATGTGGTATGGCAACCTGCTGTATGTTGTGGATACCAACAACATAATTCGCGCCTTTGATCTGGATAATATTTGGGAGGTCGAGACTGCCGTTGGCGTTGGTAAGATGAAGGATGGAAAGGGATACCCGGCGGATGGATATCAATACGTACTTCCCCAAGTTCGGTGCGTTCCCAAGACAAGTTTCTTTCTCTTAATGTCTTCACTAACAGTTCTGCAGCTGGTACAAGTGGACCCCCGGATCCAAATCTCCCTTCCGCTTCTCCTGGATCTCCCTCGACCGCAGTGACAAGCCTGACACCCTTCTCACCAACAAAGATCCCGTCCCCAGCCGACTGGTCAAGTATCAGCTGGACTCGACTACTCGGGGACTACGCACGAACAGTGACGGCTTGGCTACTGCCAGCTGGGCTCATTGCGTGGAAATTCTCAAAATGCAGGGTGGTGTCTCTTACGATGGAAAATTCTATCTCTCGCGAAGCAATGGTCGTGATCCTAACGCTGGTGATCTTTTCACTTGGAAAGAGGGTTACACTGCTACCAAGTTCCCTGGGTGGTTCATGGCCGGCAACAAGGACTTGAGCTGTAATCCTGTGCGCAAGGAGTATTATATTGTCACCGAGTATGATAACGGGCGGTTTATTCTATCTTACAAGGTCTGATGATGTTATTTCTTGGGATGATTCCAAGTGGGTCTCTAAGATTTATCGACTCGGCTGTCGACTTGTTTTCGGCTCTTTAGAGTGGTATTTGTACAGAGTGAAAATACTCAAATTGCACAGACTTTCTATTATACAACTTGAAGCTACAGTAAGAGGCGTTTGTATAACTCCGAGGAGTATTTCCGGTATCTAGACAAAATCAACTATCTTCGGTGGCCGATATACCCGACCGAAGGGAGCCATTTATAATCAACTGCTGATCAATCGTAAGTCGCCAAGAAACAGGAATTCGCAACATGGTCACACTCATTGAAGTGTATGAATTCGAAAAGTGACACAAAACGTCAATCACACCTTGATTATTTCAGAACCCTATGCCAGCGTAAAGGATTCGCCCATTCAGAACTCTGCTCAACCTCGTCGCAATGGCCCTTAGAATTGGAGTCTTCCCCGCCTCTGGTAGTCTCGGAACAAGCATCATTAATCATCTCGCAAAACTTGTCTCGGCGTCTCAATTGATTTTGATTGCACGTAGCCCGGACAAGTGGGCAAACCTGGACCAAGCCGGTGCCACACTTCGATCTGCAAATTATGACCAGCCGGCCACCCTTGATAATTAATGCCTTTGATGGAGTGGATATTTTGATGCTCATCTCATACGCATCCTTCGAGATCGAACACCGAGTAAATGTAAGAATCTCATTTCTATACCAAAGAGCTATACTAACGATCCCAGGCGCATCACACGGCGATCCAGGCTGCGATCAAAAGCGGCGTGAAACAAATCTTCTACTCATCCCTGGGATTCGCCGGCGATCTCACAAACCACAGTGTAGCCCATGTCATGCGCGCACACCTCACTACAGAACAATATCTCACCAAACTGACGGAAAAAGTCACCTACACCTCTGTCCGTGAAGGACTCTACTCCGAATCATTTCCGATTTACACGGCATGGCTAGACCCAGCCAACCCTCCCACCGAAATCACCATTCCTCACTCCGGAACCGGACCAGGAGTCTCATGGGTGAAACGTGACGAGCTCGGTGAAGCGACCGCTAAATTAATCACTTCTTACATCGATCATCCCGAGAGTTTCCAGGACTTGAATAAGAAGATATTGCTCACTGGTCGACGGGAGATCTCCCTCGCTGAGACTGTTGACATCCTGGGCTGTGCGATTGCAAAGCGTTTGAAGATTCGTGAGATTTCGGTTGACGAGTATGTGGGCCTTCCGCAAATCGGAGACAAGCATACATACCATGGGGTGAACCTTTCGAGGGAGTGGGCTACGGCCTGGGAGGCTATTAAGCAAGGGGAGACGGCTGTTGTATCACCGGCGATGAAGGAGATTCTTGGACGGGAGCCGGAAAGCTATGAGACTACTATTCAAGCGTTGATTGGTTGAGAAGCTCACCATCCAAATTTTGTATTTTGTATTGATTTGACGCGATGTACCTAAAGCTTCAAAGTCCGGAGGCAGCGTGGAAAATCCAATCGAATGTTTGGAAATGTCGACATTCAATACAAGAGAGTGAAGAGGACTTCTTAAAAAGCCGTCCTGCAAACTAAATACAGTCCCAACTTCACGTATCTGATAGAAATGGAGACAAGAAAGGACCCTCGAGGGTGGTAAGACTGTTGACGAAGCTAAGTTCTATCTCGAGGTTCGAGGATCTAAATAGGCAGGGCCATGTCATGTGACTGGTAATCTGAAACAGTATCGACCATGGGTTCAAGTTGTAGGCTGTAAACTGGGTACAAGAAGCTTGAAGAAGAGAGGTTCCTTGAGCGCGTTCCTAATGTTAACATGCCAACCTTAGGCCTCGTCTCGTGGCACACATGACCAAGACCGGTGGTCCGTGAGTCCATGACAGTCCGGAAATCGGAAGATGAAACAAAAACCGACGAACTCCCGGGTTCAAATATATTCCATTCCCGACCGCACTAAACCATTTCTTATTCAACCGGATGCTTCGGAATCGGCGATGAGGATAGTATTTTTACCAATCAGGACTTAACGGAAAGCTATCCGGTTACGTTTAAGACATATAAGGAAGTGAAACGGAGCTAAATTAAACTACCCCGGGTCCCCATTCACGAAGAGGAGCATTTAAGCGATGTAAGAGGCCCAACGTCGCTAGGATCGCTATGCCGAGAACAGGACTAAGATGACGGTTATGACTGGGATATGCTTATGATATAGACTACGGTGATCTATACTTGATGAGTTAATGATCACTATCACGGACGATCAGAGCATCCTTATGATACCTAATAAGCAAATTAAGTAAGGTAATAAGCTTTGGAACCTGGAGCTCATTCAAGTCTCGATCCGGAATTCAGATGTGCTCATCTTGTTTTGCCGAAGGCGGAGAAGCAGGGCCAAACCTTCTTCACATCGCTTGCATTAGCGTTAACGCATCAATCCAATCACCAGTCTCACAGCATTCTCCTTCCAGCATCATCCCCCGTATTCATTCCGGAACTGTCGTGCTCCGACGGGCTATTATTTCCCAACGCAGGTGATGGGCTAGAGCAGCAGGACTTCAGGTGACCTAATGGGACCTCCATGAAGGAAACTTCATCCCTTGTGCTGAAGAGTTGGCGTCCACCGGACCGCCCATTGTAGGCAAAATGCGGGGCTCCGCGGGAATGCGGGGAATTGACCGACCCTTGCAAGATGATTCCACCTCGTGTCATCTTACAAACGAGGCTGCCGTCTCACAAACGAGCCCTAAAGAGGCAGAAAAGACGCTTGGTGCGAAATTGACATGAATGTTTAGTTTATACCCCTGCATTAACCTAAACTGGCCCTCCTCCGCGCCCTGCTCTATTGGTCTGAAAACCCGTTCCAGGGCCAAGGTTCACTCTTCCGCCACCGGAGCTGCAGAATGCCGGGACAGCTAATGGCTTCGGAGGGGGTTCTTCAGACATATGAAATGGGGCTTCCCTCAACGCGGAATATCGCTCTGAGCGCAAATGAGAATGTACCTGACAGGATCGTGGCCGACATCAGGCTAGGAACTCTTTACGCACAGGGTCTACAAGGAATATTGGGAACGTGAAGGAAAGTCTTGACATTCTTCGTCTCTTCTAGAGGAAGGAAGGAAGAAGAAAGGATCTAGATCAACAAGGCCAATATATCTAGTCAAGAGAACCAAGGAAGACAAGGAAAACAAGAGACCGCCCTCTCTGCAGGGATCAGGTACCAGTCGGAGACCGGCAAGAAAAATGACAAGGAATATGCAAAAGAAAAAAAACCCCCACACGGCAACACGCATCTACAGCAATCAGCCCCGAGGGCATCAACCCCGCACAATCTCCATCAGTACCTGCATAGGTTGTGGGGTTGATAATAGCTGTCAGAGCTCTTGGGGATTTTTTTTTGCCGAGGGTAGCGTTCAATCAGAGATCAGTATACAGTAACCCAACAGCGGAGTGTCGGAGACTCTGCAGTAGCCTTTGCGATGAGGCGCTCGGAGGACCTTCTCCTCTCTAGACTGTCTACCTGTCTGTGAGGAACTTACCCTTCCCAATCGTGTCCATTGCCGAATCTCCATGAGCAATTGATCGTTACCCTTGCCAATCGTGATCGCTGCCGAGTCTCCGCGAGCAATTGAGGCTAACAAGTTCATTCCCGAACGGCCGAGATGCCAGTGGTACCCTGGAGGTTTTCCAAGGCTCGCAGAATGGATATAAAAGGCCGGGTAGGCCTTGCGAAGTTGGACGCTCTCATCTTGCAAGGCACAACCAAGTCCAGTGTTACTGTCAGTAACTCAAGATGAAGTTCGCCGCAGCGGCTCTGGTCTCTCTGGGACTGTCTGGTGCCCATGCGCTTGTGGACATTCCTGCTGTGAGCAGCGTGGTCAGCTCTGCTCTCTCGGAGTTCTCCATCTACGTGACTCACGCACTCGACCCAACTGCAGCCGCGACTAGCACTCCTGCTAAGGCGACTGACAAGGCTGAAATCCAAGCTCGCGGTGCTGTGTCCGACCCAGCCTACTGGTTGGCCAATATCGGCCATCACGGCATTGCTGCATTCAACAGTAATCCGTCTTCCTACACCGTCTTTCGAAACGTCAAGGACTATGGCGCAAAGGGTATGTTTTCAAGAAATCTAGTTTGCGGGGATTGAGTTCTGATCTTAAACACTCGCAGGTGATGGTGTGACTGACGACACTGCGGCTATTAACGCGGCCATTAGCGCCGGGGGCCGGATTGGACCAGCTAACGGTCAAACCTCTACAATCACTCCTGCCATCGTCTATTTCCCATCTGGAACCTACATTGTCTCCTCATCTATCATTGATTACTATTTCACTCAGCTCATTGGTAACCCGAACGATCTCCCGGTCCTCAAAGCTAGCGCCAACTTCCCCGCAACCTGGATTATTGATGGAGATCAGTACGAAAGCACGGGAAATCAGGGTTGGGGATCCACGAACGTCTTCTATCGTCAAGTCCGCAACTTGGTTCTTGACCTTACTGCTGTGCCGCCTACTGTGGGGGCCACCGGTATCCATTGGCCAACGGCCCAGGCGACCAGCCTTCAGAACGTCAAGATTCTGATGAGCTCGGCGTCCGGAACTCAGCACCAAGGAGTGTTCATTGAGAACGGTATGGCAGCAATCTATCTTGTCAAATTGTTGATGCTAATAATGAGGCAGGCTCCGGCGGTTTCATGTCCGATGTGACAACTGATGGAGGTGCCTATGGGCTCAACATCGGCAGCCAGCAGTTCACTATGCGAGGCTTGACAATCTCTAACGCAGTGGTTGGTATCAACCAGATTTGGAACTGGGGCTGGACCTACCAGGGACTGTCCATCAATAACTGCGGCACTGCTATCTCGATCGGTAATGGTGGAATCAACAACCAGGCGGTGGGATCAGTTGTCATCCTCGATAGTACGATTCAAAACACTCCCAAGTTCGTGGAGACGGCATACACCAGCTCTACTTTCAGCAACGGCAGCCTGTGGCTTGAAAACATCCAACTCAGCAATGTGGCCAACGCAGTAGTGGATAACGGCGCGACTGCATTGGCCGGGTCCTCAGGGGCTATGACCATTAGCGGCTGGGGTCAAGGTCACAGTTATACTCCGGGTTCAAATGGCCCCCAGAAATTCCAAGGGCCCATGGCACCGGCCTCACGACCTAGCGCTCTTTTGGCCAGCGGAACTTCTAACTATTACACTCAGAGCAAGCCTCAATACGAAGCTTCCCCTGTGGCCTCCTTTTTGAGTGTTCGTTCCGCCGGCGCAAAGGGAGACGGTCAGACAGACGACACAGCAGCCTTGAATGCTGCCCTGCAATCCGCTGCCGCATCTAACCAAATTCTGTACATCGACCAGGGAACCTACGTTGTCTCCGATACTGTCATGGTCCCAGCGGGTTCGCGTATCGTTGGCGAGACCTATCCGGTAATCCTGGCAACTGGCAGCAACTTCGCAAACATCAATTCACCCAAAGCAGTGGTCCAAGTTGGCAATGCGGGGGACTCCGGCCTTTTCCAGTGGTCGGATACCATCGTGGGAACTCGTGGCTCGACTCCCGGTGCGATCTTGGTTGAGTGGAATCTGGCTGCTACCGCAGGCTCTGGCATGTGGGATGTCCATGCTCGTATTGGTGGATTCGATGGATCAAACCTTCAAGTTCAGCAGTGCCCAACAACCGCTGGAGTCTCTTCCGCTTGTGAAGCCGCTTATATGACTTTCTGGGTCCGATCAAGCGCCAAGAATGTGTACCTGGAGAATGTTTGGCTGTGGACAGCTGATCACGACATGGATAGTCCCGCCAACACTCAAATCTCCGTGTACACCGGTCGTGGCCTCCTCGTTGAAGGAAGTAATGTTTGGTTGTGAGTAACTGATGCCCCAATTCCTGCAGAATCATATTAACTCCAATCACTACAGGTATGGCACCGCCGTTGAGCACCATTCCTTGTACCAATATCAATTCTCTGGTGCATCCAACATTGTTGCGGGCTTCATCCAGACCGAGACGCCGTATTGGCAGCCAAACCCCGACGCTGCCCACGGTCCTTACCCAGTCAACTCCGCTCTTCGGGACCCTGTCTACACCGGTGGTGATGCGTATGGACTCCGTATCCTCGATACCCAACAGATCAGCATCTACGGCGCTGGCTTGTACAGCTTCTTCAACAACTACGTCGGCACTTGTTCCGCCTATCCTACTCCCGAGAATTGCCAAGCTGCCATTTTCAGCATCGAGGGAAGCACCAGCAACTTGAAGGTTTTCGCGTTGAGCACTGTTGGTACGATCAACCAAGTTATCCAAGATGGTGCAATTTTGGCCCTGGCAAGCGACAATCTCGCGGCCTATGCTGAAACCATCTGCTACCTCGCTCCTGCTGCCGGAACCGCCTCAAACAGCACGACTACTTCGATGACTACATCGATGTCTTCCACCAAGACCTCGACAACGCTAGCCACATCTGTTTCCTCCAAATCAGCCACTTCCACCGCTCCAACTACTACCGGGTGGACATTGCTGGGTTGCTACGCCGACAACGTTTCTGGACGCGCCCTCCCTAGCGGGATTCCTGCACCTGGCGGAGCATCGAAGATGACTGTGGAGGCCTGCCAGGCTGGTTGCCAGGCCCTTGGCTTCACTCTCGCTGGTGTGGAGTATGGCGATGAGTGCTATTGTGGTAACCAGGTGGAGAATGGAGGTGGCCCTGCCCCCGATGGCAATGCTCAGTGCACCATGGCTTGCTCTGGTGACTCGACCGAAACTTGTGGAGGGCCGAACAGACTGGACATGTACACCTACGGCGGCCAAACTGCCACGACACCGGCTACGACTACTGCCATGATGACTACGACGGCAAGCTCTACAGTATCAACTGTCTCAGCCACTGCTACTTCGGGAGCAAGTGGATGGGTTTCACTGGGTTGCTACACTGACAACGTCTCTGGACGCGCCCTCCCTAGCGGGATCCCTGCACCCGGCGGAGCATCGAAGATGACTGTGGAAGTTTGCCAGGCTGGTTGCCAGGCTCTTGGCTTCACTCTCGCTGGTGTGGAGTATGGTGATGAGTGCTACTGTGGTAACCAGGTGCAGAATGGAGGTGGCCCTGCCCCCGATGGCAATGCTCTGTGCAACATGGCCTGTTCTGGTGCTCCGACCGAAACTTGTGGAGGCCCTAACAGATTGAACCTCTATCAGTACACCACTTCATCGGCATCGGTGGCTAAGCGTGGTCTTGCTTACAATAACAATAACCCGCAAGGTAATGCCATGTATACGACCTTCTTCGCTGGCAATAGCAAGATCTCCTGGGGCTATGATTGGGGATTCCCATCCGCCGGTCTATCTTCTTCTTGGGAATTGTAAGTTGTGCATGTGTTCATCATGACGGACCCTCGAGCTTACCATTTTCCCTCTCCAGTGTTCCTATGCTCTGGGGTCTGCCCAGTGGCTCCGACCCAGCCTGGACTTCTGCTGTTCAAACCGCCGGCACTAAGCACATTCTTGGCTTCAATGAGCCCGACCTTACCTACTCCGGCTCTGCTAACATTGCGCCCGCGGCAGCTGCGCAGGGCTATCAGACTTACATGCAGCCGTTTGCTGGGTCTGTAAAGATCGGCATGCCGAGCGTCCTGTGGAACAACGTTGGCTCATCTTCCGGTGGTAACTACAACTCCAAGCAGTGGACTGAATACTTCCTTGGCAACTGCACTGGCTGTACTTTGGACTTCGCCGCCATTCACTGGTATCAGGACTGCAATCCTACGTGGTTCAAGGGCAATGTCACTGATGCCTATGCAACCCTGAACCTGCCCATCTGGGTTACCGAGTTCCAGTGCTACGGCACTGACGCCCAGCAGATTGCATTTTTGCAAGATGTTTTGCCCTGGATGGATAGCCAGCCCTACGTTGAGCGATACGCCTATTTCGGAGTCTTCCCAGGTTATCTCGTTACCACTGACGGCACTGGTTTGTCGGATATCGGAAAGGCATATGCCAGCGCCTGAACCAGTCCTCTCTGGTGGGGGGTGATTGTCGGCGGAAGGGGAAGTGACATCGTGAAGAGAGTGTGAGAGAAGGGAGAGTTTGCTCATCTACACATAGTTTCATTTGTCTGACTTGAGGAATTGTTGCGGAAAAAGGAGAAGTAACTTACCGGGCACTCCAATATTCTGGGTCGTGGCCAATCCACTTTTGTATGTACTTTAGTTTGTGTTCTTATTGTCTTACTTACTTCGTGGTCCTCGGTAGCTTTCCCTTTCATCCCGAGGTCCTGCTTCACCAGGCAAGGAGACCTCAACGTGCCCCTTGGCGCCCTTGCACCGATTTTTCCTTCTTCGGTCAATCAATTCTTTTATCTGATCTTTGTATCAATTGATTTCGTGTCTCCCATTCGTCAATAGTGTACTAGCGAATACGGTATCTCATAGCTTCTCACAAGAATCCTCGAACATATCTAACCCATATATTCCCAGGGAAAAATCATTCCGGCTCTTGATTGCGCATGGAAACATGGTCAGATCTTCTGTCAAAGATCAAGAGGCCAGAAGAGGACGCAAGAATTTCCACCAAGCTGATAGCATTCCAACCCGAGACTTGAAAGAAGAGTTTCAGGGCGTTGAAGTGAAGAGCCTCGAAGGGCCTGAAGAGTAAAGCGATAAGAGTATCAGTCCCATCGAATTTTATCTAATCAACAAAAATGCAAAAACATCCAACAGTCAGGATTCGCATGTGGTCACCCACCATACTACTAACTGGCCGGCGTGTGGCCTATGTGCAGTCAATAGTCGGGTGGCTGCCGCCCGGGTGAGAAGTGGGTTACGGTCGCGCGACCAGGGTGAGATAGGGTGAGTGCGCAATAGACAGGGTGAGAATCCGGGTGAGAGTGGGTGAGAATCACCCTGCGTCGCGCGACCACTGCACTGACCCCCTCTCACCTGGGCTCATGCAGCATTATTGGTTCACCTTGATCAGGCTGAAATAGTGCTTTCTTGGCACTTGCAGATCCCATTGAATCCCAAACCAGGATTGGCCAAATGAATGGCGAGGCTGACTTCAATATCGCCTTGCGCCAAGGTATTCCGCTCGCCGTCCAGACGAGCAGCCGGGTTGAAAGGAAGGGGGGGGGAAGTTAAGAGCCACCCTTCGTCGTGCGACAACTGCACTGACCTCCCCAGCTGAACGACAACAATTTTTGCGCTCCAAACTTCATTTTGTACAGATGCATGGTTGTGTCTATTTTCAAAAAGAACCTACCCCCGTCCCATATACATCTGGAAGACTTTGGTCTAGGCAGCGATCTTTGTTTAGCAGGCTGACAACGAAATGCTTGGCAGTGCTTATATCGTGGCTGAATCGTCTCATTGAACACAGTCTCGTCTTCAAACATGCATGACAACTGAGTCTCGCCTCGGTGATATCCTATTTGTCGGGTGTTCCTTCCCATAAGCCCACAATGTGGCTGAAACCCGAAGGAGGTAGGGCCCGTCAACCAAAGAGTCAGCCTTCAATAGGTGATCCGTTCCAAGAATCCAGAGATGGGAGGGCGCTTGACTTTCTCTCTTAGTGTCTCCAAGTGATTCATGCCCCCACCATGACATTACAGCAGAAACTGATCAAAAGCCTGGGGTCAGTGTTTGCGGATGAAAATCGTGGTGACCTCGACTCCGTTTGGTCCATTCTCGAGGAACTTAGACTCGCTATTGATGAGAATAACCCCGAGGCAAAAGCAGGCCTCCTCGACGATTACATCAATTTCTACGTCCTCACTGGCAAGCTTGATGAAGCCTACCGATCCTTGGGTGAGTTTCATGCACTGCTCGGCCAACTGGCTCCGCGTTGGGAACTGCTACACGCTGTTGTTAAAGGTGTGATCGATCATCACAGAAGGCATCCGCCAATATTGGGGTTCGCAGTGGAACTCGATGGATTAAAGTACGGTCCTCCATCAGCCCGGGTACCTGATACTCTTGAGATTTCGCTGGAACTGAATCGATGGTTCAAAAAGTATTCATGCCCCGGCTTATCGGTACTTTCAGAACGCTACATCTGCTTCGTACTGCGACTGGTTATAACCTGCCAGGTTGCTCGCATGAGTGCTAGGAAACACCACCCACTCTACCCTGCCGAGCGTCCAGATGAGGATGACTCGCTTCTGCAATTGCTAATGGGACAGCAACAAGATGCTGCCAACCGAGCGCCTGAGGCAAGGGACTTACATTTTGACCGACTACTTTTGACTATTCATCACGACAAGGGGTCATCTTCCTGCGAGGACATGTCGCGCGAGCTTTTTGCGCGATACGAAGCTAAAGGGGATAAAGTTGGTATGGCGAATTGCAAGCTCCTACAAGCGGATACCATGATTTCTTCGCCTTTTACATCGCCGGTCATTCTCAATATAATACCCCCGGTACTACCGGGTGCAGCTGGAACGAGTCCGACGTTTTGGAACGCATGCGAAGCGCAGTGCCCTTTGAAGAATTGCCAAGGAGCTTGGCAGGTTTACGAAGAGGCCCTAGAACTCTACCAGCAGGCCTCTGCTCCTCGAGGCCAAGCTGCAATCTTCCTGCGTCAAGGCTGTGTTCTGCACGCGCAAGCCTGTGATGTGGGTCCTGATCATGAAGAATGGGAAGACTTGGTGGAAGCTGCCAGTCAGAAATTCAATGCGTCGCTAACCTTGTTTGGAGTGGATGAGGCGAGCTCTCAGTTGGTAAAATCCAATCAAATACTCCTGGCCTGTAGCCGGGGCTATGGTCTAGCGGAAGCAAAGGCACAATCCGCCGAAATAGGCAACTGGGGCACAAAGCACAAAAACGAGATCCTTGGGCGGACCCTAGGGATATTCATCATGCGATTTGCCCGCCGCGAGTGGACATCGTATGGCCGGTTCCGATCCGCACTCTGGGCGTATGAATGCGCCGAATACTGTTTGACGGCCCTTGGAGAGGTTGTTCATTCGTTGGCATCCATTCTCGACCGCGCTCTTATGCACAAAGATGCTCATAATGGCCCCAATGCATTGCTCCTCGCCCAACGTTGCGTCAACATGATTGATGAGGCCATTAAGTGGTACGATGAACAGCTGGCTTTGCCAATTTCAGGTCCCGTTGACGCCGAAAATCGCAAGTCAATTGAAGTGGGTATGCACAACCTCATTTCTGATTTGAACCATCATCTTCGCAGTATATATGGACGGTTTCTACAGCCAGAGCAATTGGCAGATTGGTATCGAAAGTATAAGACACTTGTCCAGCATGCCACATACGAAAAGGTCGACATTGGTTTGAGTCGAATGTATGTACCTGATGGGTCGATGTACACGAGAGCAGACATCAAGAGTATGGAACAAGAGGACTGGTACAGATTTCTTGATGCCGACATTGCGTCTCACAAATCATTGATCGATGGTGATGTGAGAGGGAGCGAACGCGCCTACGAAGAATATCTTGAGTCAACAGAAGGTCGAAACATCACATACTGTCGGCCAGCCCATCGCATTGAAGCTTGCAGACGCTTAGCGGACGTGACTCGGGCCAGGGCAATCTTGGATTCTTGTACTGACCAACAAATCTTTTACCAAATGCAGTCTCTGCTGCCGATACCTAGAAGGCATTTGTCCAACATATTTGCGCACATGGCTTTGCACCAATGCGTGGTCGCGCAAGACTGGGAAAGAGCTGAGCGCTTCTTAGGGGACATAGAAAAGGATTGGCCGTCGTTTTGGACCAATTTTGGCAGTCAAGAGTCTGTGGATATTCCCCTGTACTCGTTGACAATTGCCCTCATCGACTTGCATAACAATAGGGTTATCGTTGCATTCCGCCGTCTTCTGGATGCACGCCATCATATTGAGCTGGAGCGGGGATCAACAGACGACCCAGATGTCAAGCCTGGTGTTATGAATACCGCCCACATCATCGACGTCTATATGACCTTAGCAGAAATCTGCCTTCTGTGCTCTAACATAGAGCTACCAAGAGCTATCTTGAACCACTTTGATATTGGGCATCCAGTCGTCACCTGGGATGAGCACGCGTTGTTATTCGTCGAAGAGGCACGAGCACGGTCTACACTAGATGCACTAAAACATGTACGCTCGGAGGAGCTGTCGGACGAGAGTCTTGATCAAATGGAAATGGCGTACAAACGCCGGGCAATAGTCCACCTTCAGTCTCTCCGCGAGCTCACAACCGCACAGCAAAAGGAATTGGAAAGGCTGCTAAATGAGACCAAACCTGGTGAGAACAGCTCTGATTCAAGACGGACGTATGCTGTCGAGCGTTCCGTCCATCCGACTGAGCTTTCCTCGCATCTACATGAAGAAGACGTTGTCATCGAGGCCTCCTTTTACGCAACTGGGTCTATCTTATTTGCCGTGACGAGCACAGGAATAGAGGCTAGTCGACAAAGTGTAGTCCGTGATATCGATATACGAAGATGGGCGATGGAATCGATGCGACTACTTAAATTGATTGCGGAAGAAATAACACCCGAGTCGGATCTTGGCGAGCTTCAAAAGCATACCAGTGCATTGAATGACTACTGCAGCAAACTCGCAGAAGCGATTATCGTTCCTTTCGCGGATATATTGCAACGCAAACGCCATATTATTTTTTCAGTCTCGCGGCCTCTGAACGCATTTCCATTCTCTATGCTGCCCTTCAATAACCGGTTCCTCATTCATCATGCAGCCGTGTCACAAACACCGAGCCTGACAGTGTTGCACCAACTTATGCAACGAGCCCCTACAACAGTAGCTCCAAGCATGTCTGTCTTTGCAAAAAGCTGGATAGAGGAAGATAATTGTTCAACCGACTCGGACATCGCACGTGAACAAAGACTTCAATGGGCACCTATGGAGGCTCTTCAACTAGCCAAGTTATTCTCTACCTGGGTGTGTATTTTGCTTTGTGAATGAATAAACGATATATCTCGTGGACTGACAATCGACAGCCAATTGAATGTTCAAAAATATCTCGCGATGAATTCCGAGACTACGTTCGAGGCTCATCATCAATTCTGCACATCAGCACCCACGGATACACAGATCTAAAGCACCCACTGCTCTCATGGATATCGTTGGCCGAAGAGTTCCGCGTATTGGATCTATCTTTGATTCAAAGTACAGCCAACCTCATCGTCTTCGCCGCCTGCCTAAGTGGCCTCGGCCAGGCCACCTCGGGAAGCGACATCATGGGTTTCACGCACGTCATCCTTGGCACAGGTTGTCAGGCGTATCTAGGCGGATTGATCGAGATCGATGACTTTGCCTCCATGATACTCATGATTATGTTTTATCAAAATCTTAAGAAGAACTCTCAGCACTCGCTCGCAGAGAACTGGCGACAGGCTCAGCTTGAGTTCATGCAGATGAATGTGCACAAGGCTACACGATTCATTGATGAGCTGATTGATGGATGGGATGAGATGAGGCACCACGATAAATCTCCCGACGCTTTTTATCCGAATGGAAGGGACAGACTGGAATTTTGGAAAGCAATTCTCTCTTTGAGAGGCTGGGGCCACTGTGATAGTCCGCATCTGTGGGCCCCTTTTACTCTAATGGGATATGGGGGCTTAAGGTTTGAGTTTGAAAGCGGGCACGCGTGATTTCTTGTACGTTGCAGGGCAATTTGTATTTCCTATGTTGCTGTCAATGGACCTGAGGATTATGGAAAGGAGAAGAAGCTATTTTCTAGCAGCAGTGTTGATTTCTAAAAGTGTAAAAAATTATGGCTATTGCTTCGATCAGTGTGCTGACGCCAGCAGCGAGTGCGAATATTTGGGTTGGTGACGGTCGGAGTGCGAGATGGCCGCCAATCCCTCGCTTTTCTCAGCGCCGTTAACCATTTGACCGGCCAAATGCTTATTAGTCGCTACGTTATACCATCAGAGGAAGTGTTTGATTAGAGGTCTAAGTTCAGTGGAATAACAAAGGACATCATGTCCAGTGCTATCTGCTCTAGCGTAGCGGTTAGCGGTTAGCGAGAGGCGCGAGATAAGCTATAGAGAGTTTATAGACGGCTCGACTATATTAGTTAGCTAGTCTCTTAATTATGATCTCGAGGTCCTAGGTATATACTATACGAAGATTGTTGACACTGTTACGATGTGGACGATGAGGAGGTTTGAAAGCATCCAATTACGGAAGGCGGTGTGTGTTGGCAGAATATCTGTATGTGTCCCTCAGGAGAACAAAGGGCATCACCATATAGGCCTATGAGATTCCAGAGGAAGTTTTCTTCTTCTTCTTCTTCTTTTCCCCAGCTTTAGTTGCTTAGTTAAATGATACCGCAGCCTTTATGGATTCGCTCTTGATCTCTGTAACACACACCGCCATTCTAACTACCGAGAGTGTTTTTCCTTCTATTATCTCTATAAAACTATTACCTCGTATATAGAGTTTAAACAGCCTTACAAATGTTACGATGAAGGCTGATCGGAGGTTTAGGAGCATTTAAATATGGAAAGCGGTATGCGGGGCAGAATGCTTTTAGGTTTTCCCCGGGAAAAATAAAGAACCTAACGCCATAAAGGATAAGGTTCTATAGGAAGCTCTCTTTCTTTTCTTTTCTTTTCTTTCCTTAGTTTTCGTTACTTAGTTAATTAATATAGTAACCTTTATAGATTCGCTCTTAATCTCTGTAATATATAACTAAAACTCTTTCTACTGTGATCCAAGATGGGGTTAGATGGTGCATCGAGGTTCCATTCATTCTATGTGGACTAAGGATATATCCGCTGCCCGACGTTGAGTCACGTGAACGGAAGTGGCAGAAAAGAGGAAACCGCCTGCCGTCTGCAGCGTCGGCCTTAGCCGAACGGGAGCCTTCGCAAAAAGGGGTCCCGGGATCTCACTACTCTATTCCCTAAGCTTTAGTAGAGACGTAGACTTATCACTATAGTCTTATCTACCTAGTGGCTTATCTACACTAAACGAAACGATAGTAAAGGATATCACGGAACGGCGTAAGTAATATCGAAGCTTACTAATTTTCTCTTATAATAATAAAACGAATCTCGAGATTAATAACCCTAATAAATTAATAGTTTAGATATAGAAGGATCCTATAATAGCTTTTAATATTGTACTTCGCTAGTATAAAGCGCTATAAGACGCTAATGAAGAGATAGCTCTATTATATAGCTAATTAGTATTAATTTAATAGTTAAACCTAATAGACTAAGCGATAGAAAAAGTATACGCCTCTTTATTAGGCTGCGGCAGCATCCGCGAAAATCCAAATCCGCTCCGCATCCGCTCCGCAGATTGCGGATATGGATATGATTCTGACATCCAACTATCCGCGCGGATTGGATGCGGATTTAAGCTTCAAAAAGTTGGATGTCCACGGATATCCAGCGGATTCGAAAACAATACAAATATGCTAAGTCTCGTGATCTGATTTGGCATGCATATCTTATGTAGATTTTAAGGTAATATTCTGTACTGCTAGTGTTATATCTTATCGAATTAATTACATGTTCGCGATACAGAAATTATTTTTAATATTATATCGAATTAGTTCACTGTTTAACTGCTTTATTCAGGGTATCATATAGTTATACTATAGCTTGCCTATCTCGAATCCGTCTAGTAACCGTGGCTTCTTCCGAATCCTTCCTGTCCGGGTCTGTGTACTATCGAATGCTGTTTCCTTTAGTAGGGCACTATTATCTAGATCTAAATTATCCGTAGGCCGCTTTGAGGAGTGAGATGTGAAGGGCTAAAGCAAGACTTGATTCAATCTAACTAGGCCAATATGCTGTTTATAAAAAGCTTGAAGAAAAGAAAGAACAGAGGGACAGAATCGGTCCTTAAGTATGTTGGTTGCGTTGTGGATAGAATCCTCTAGAACCTCGTGTGTGTGGGGAAAAGGCTATATGGCAGGGCCATATAGTGAGAAGCGGGTCTGACCCGTGACATGAGAGATCGCCGGTTTATCTATATTATTGTCGGAATCCTCCTCTTATAGCTCCTTAGCCTCCTCTTAGTATCCTTCCTCTTTATTATCACTAATCAGTTCTATGAACTTAAGTGATAGTGGAGATAGACCGCTCTGATTAAGCATAGTAGCTTCGCTAAATAAGAGATACTTCTTAATTATTTCGATCTCTACCTATTTTAGCTTAAATTTAGATAAAAAGTGATAGAGTATTAGACCCTTAATTATATCTAGCTTTAGCTGCCTACGGCGATAATAGCAGATATCACGAGCATAATTAAATAAACGCTCTACTCCTGCTCTACTAGTAGGAATCGAGAGAATACCTCGTGCTATTCTAGTAAGCACTAGGAATTCTAGCTTATGTTCTTTCTAGTAAACATATAGATTTCCCTTACTAAGCCCTAATCTTTTTATTAGATATAGTAGACGGATTAAATAAATAAGAGGCTCACCTTTCGATAGATATCGCGTAACCTTATCTTACCGGCTATTAAATTCATTAGTAGGGATTATAGTTTACTACGAGTCATAAAGTATTATAAGCTCTTTATCCTCTATATCATTAATCTTCTCTAAGGTATCTAGTTAGTGAGCTTCCCTCTAAGCTTATTTCTAATAAGTTATTAACTTATTTCGAAATACGTCTTAATACTACTTCATAAAATTAATATTACTACCTCTCTAATCCTTATTATTAAAGTATCGTAGCTTCTTTAATAGGTATAGGATTATTACTAATATATAGGTTATACTATATACGCTATTATTAGTTCCGCTATAATATTTAGAGAGCTTTTTCTATACTAGCTAAAGTGCGCGAAGTATGCTTTTCTTCTAGTGTACACGCTTATATCTTAACTTCTTCTTAGCCTCTTTAAGGTAGGTAAAGAGTGTGAGCAAGCTGATAGTGCACAGGTAGGAAGGATATAAATCGAAGGAAGAATAGATTGATGAACAGATCAATCA
>JAMAGZ010000243.1:0-21019 GCA_023626575.1 Penicillium sp. PF1803
GGATCTCTCTTCCTTAAATATATAAATCTTATCCTTATACCGCTATTCTTCCTCCTTAGAGAGTAGACTAGCGTCGTAAACATTTAGATT
Organism: Penicillium sp. PF1803; assembly: GCA_023626575.1. Lineage (NCBI taxonomy): Eukaryota > Fungi > Ascomycota > Eurotiomycetes > Eurotiales > Aspergillaceae > Penicillium > Penicillium sp. PF1803. The sequence goes on from JAMAGZ010000243.1 coordinate 91, forward strand.
AACCTCGCTTAGTTCCGGCTAGGTGTTACGGCCTAGAACTAGCGCTTTAAGAATAGCGGATTCGCTTAGGTCGGGGTCTATGTATTCCCATACTTCTTTAGCAATCGCTGACGATTTGATTTAGGAGATCCACACACGCCATTAGGACTACGAGCGCAATTTGTTTCCCTAGTCTTTAGAGACCTCGGTGAGCCCTTAGTTTCGTTCAGATTTCCCCATCTTCGCATACAATATAGCCTGATTGATTCCTTATAAACAAAAGGTCTCAGGGTCAATTAGTTGAAGGGGTAATCCGGAAGCCTTCAGAGCCGATTGATTGGTTCAGGTAAAATGTAAAAGATGAAGTCTCTCGTTGGGGTAGATGATCAATTAGAAGCAATAGATCAATGAGGCCCAACGTGCATTCGGGCTCATAACTGATTGAGCAAGCTAAATCAGTAATGGCTAGTATTGCAACGAGTGGGGATTCTTGTGGAAGGGGAACCAATCAGTAGAATTGACAGATAGAATTGATTGATTGTAGATAAAATGAGTGGTAGGCAGATGGTATGTTAAATACACATCTGCAGAGTTGGTCATAGTTGATATGTGGATGGGACCAATTCCTCCGTGTCTTAGAGGATCCATGGGATACTCGAGAGTGACTTGAAAGGTTGTCTCGGAACCCCGTAATTTACATACAAAACACAAAGAAAGGCGGGGGACGAAGGAAACCAATAGGAGGCAGCTGTAAGTAACTGCTCCACTATCCTCGACAGAAAGTCTTGGCTGAGGGTCCATTTGCCGGCGGTTTCCTTTCCTGACCAAATGTGCACGAGTTGTTGCGTCTATGAATAATACACAGTCTGACCTGAAATCCGTGGGCAGTGGAATTCTTCTCGAGAAACTTGCGATGCCCGGAGTCCGACGATAGTTGGCACTGATTTCCCGCCCTCCTGGCCCTCAGCCCTGTTGGGGCTCTTTCAGCGACGAAAGTCCTAGATACCAACAAGTGCAGAAGAAATCGCGGAGTGATATCGACATAATGCAATTTTCAACATTGTCAAATCGCTTGAGTCCCTGGCAATGGGCGGGCCTAGCCAGCTTGTTCGTAATCGCTTTCATCACAATCATTCAATCCCCGTTAGCAACGACTAGCACCGACTCGATTTCAGCATCGAAAAATCTCTACTTATTGACAGCATCAGGAGCCGCCTCTAAATTCCATCTACTCCTTCCGGCAAGCGGCTATCATTTTCGACTATGTCGCGCCGTCGCCTCCGCAATAGCTCTGGGCTATCCGGTGCCTGTGTTAAATGGCTGGATTAAAGAAGGTGGTTTGGACGCATCTAAGACGCATTTAGCCAAGGTTCGCACTGTTATGCAATACCTAGACAGTTTGCCCTCTTCTTCCGATGATGATCTCGTTCTTATGATCGATGCCTACGATGTCGTGTTCCAAATTCCACCCGACGTTCTTATCGAGCGTTATTTTGCCATAACCAAAGCTGCCAGTGCTAGACTCGCTTTGCGATATGGGGCCAATTCCACCGAGTCGATCACAGCAGACGATGCGCCCCGACAGACGATCTTGTTTGGCCCCGAAAAGGTGTGCTACCCCGTTGACTGGAGCCGTGTCGGTTGCTGGGCAGTTCCGCAAGATATCGGCATTCCTCATGGAGCGTTCGGGTCAGATGATGGGCAGCTACAACATAATCTGCCTCGATGGCTCAACTCTGGTACTATTATGGGTCCAGCAAAGGACATGCGACTCATGTTTGCTGCCACGCTTGACCGAATCGCTAGGCACTATGACCCCAATCACGAATACAGTGACTCTGATCAGATGTACATGAGCGATGTCTGGGGCGTCCAAGAATTTGCCCGCTCGATGAGAGAACTGCGACAATATTTCCACGGCGACATTGACCTGAATGCCGCTTTCCCAACCGACGTTGAAAAGGTTCTACCAAACCTCAAACCCGACCAAAAGACTGAATACCATATTGGCATCGATCACAGATCGGCACTTTTCCAAACGCGGGCCGGCTCCGATCATATTCTGGAAATGCTCACATACAACGAGACAACTGATGTAAATGGAACTACGACCTTTGCGACCGTTACTCAAAATATTGCCGAATCCCCCAACTTCACTCCCTACAAGATATACCTACCCTCCAACCTGGCTTCCTCGATCACTCGGATTCTCCGATTGGTTGAACCCGCCGTCGGCGTTGTACCAAATGTCACCGACCTCGCCCTTGAAACAAACATCGTGACTAAGAACATCTACGGAATGTTCCATTCTACCGGGGGTAAGGACTGGATTGATCAATTGTGGACGAAGTTGTGGTTCTTCCCTTACGTCCGGCCCCTTTTCGAGGCCATGGTCCCAGCGTTGCAGGCTGGATGGCCCATTGCGGTCGCAGATGGCCGCACATGGGTCCCATCTCACACGCTCTCTGCGAATTCTTCCGTGAACCAAGGCATCAATGCCACCGGGGCTTGGAGAGATATTGAGGACGGATGGCTGAGCTGGCAGGAGCTTTGTGGGGCATTCCATGCGGAGGTGTTTGATGGCTACACGCCCCCGATGGATGACTGATTTATCTACTTGTACCAAATACCCTTTGCATGCTCTGCTCAGCGATTTCTCTGTATATATTGTATGCTGAATATTAATCAATTCATAAGAGAAGATAGACTACCCAACACTCGCGATTGCTGTCGCTTGATGAGACCAGCAGATTTCAACAAGAAACCCTAGATCATTCCGCCCCATCACGAGCTTCCTTTTCACGAGCTTCCTTCTTATCAGGCTGCATGGCTTCTCAAGTCTCTCAACAAACTTATTTCGGAACTTGATCTTCGCGATTTATTGCTTGATTCTCCGCATAATGCGGTATCTGGGGATCTAGACCATGTGAATATGGATTCTCGGTGAGTCACAAGATAGAACAACTTGTGTCTTCACAGCGCCGGCCCGGTATATTCCATTTTTCTCGGATGGACTCGGAGAAGGATTGACTTCAACAAGGCACTCGATAATTATAGTTCAATTATAGTTATGACCCATTATTGTTGTTTTGGGCACGATTGTTCAGGTTGTTATCGCGCTTACTGTGTACAATCCAGCATAACCGGGAAGGATCCCGATGCGATCCTCACCATAACATAATAGCGGCATTCTACGTTCTGCAATGTAGGAACGAGAATCACCACACGAAAGCCAAATGACTCAGCGCTTCTGGATAGGTCGAAGTCAATCATGCGTGAGAGATAAGAAAGAAGCCATTCCCCCGAAATTTATAGACATCAACCATATAACCCCGCACGACAGTTGTTGACTTGTTTACCAATACCGATTACCAAACTAAAACCTTCAATATCATCGATTTGCCTCGAATTCTTTCAAGATGAATCCTCTTATACTCGGTTCCATGCGTCCTCTACGCCATGCGGTCCTTCGTAACGGTGGTGTCATGTCACCACAAGTCTTCATGGTCGCGAATCGACACCATAATACCAACACAAAACTTACTCACAAGTCCTCCTGGACTCACCCAATGTGAGTTCGAAATATCTTGACAATTTGCTTTCCGTTTCTTTTACATGGAATTTTGCTGATGTCTCTGTTTCAACTTCATCAGATATACCCGAGAAGAGATCCTCGCCGTCCGGACCGCCCATCACAAAGCACACACATGGCAAGATAGGGTAGCCCTTGGATCAGTTCGGTTCCTACGATGGGGTATGGACTTGATCACGGGTTATAAGTCACAGTCAGCCACCGGATTGAGAATGAAGGGCTACGCGATGTCTGAGGAGAAGTGGATCACTCGATTCATCTTCCTGGAAAGTGTTGCAGGTGTCCCTGGAATGGCAGCCGGGATGCTCCGTCACCTCAAAAGTCTACGGCAGATGAAGAGGGATCATGGATGGTGAGTCCCAGTGCTAGCACCCAGACACAACCTAAACTAACGAGTCTAATCCAGGATTGAGACCCTCCTAGAGGAGGCCTACAATGAGCGCATGCATCTGCTCACGTTCCTCAAACTCGCCGAGCCAGGCCCGCTTATGCGACTAATGGTTCTCGGCGCACAATGCTTTTTCTTCAGCGGCTTCTCTCTCGCCTACATGATATCACCACAAATCTGTCATCGATTTGTCGGATACCTGGAAGAGGAGGCTGTCATCACCTACTCCAAAGCAATCAATGATCTCGACAACGGCCACCTCCCGCAGTGGGAGAACTTGCAAGCTCCACAGATGGCTATCAAATATTGGCAAATGCCAGAAGGCCAGCGGTGTATCCGATCGCTGCTGTTGTATGTACGCGCGGACGAGGCCAAGCATCGAGAGGTCAACCACACACTCGGGAATCTGAATCAGACGGATCCTAACCCGTTCTCGGCCAAGTTCAAGGTCCGGGATGCGCTTCCGCAGCTACAAGTTGATGGAGCTAAGAAGCAGATCTAAGAAGAGTCGAGCTGTTGGGCTTTTTCATTTCTTCTTTCCTTTTGTTCACGTTCTTTTAGAAGCCCCTCATACATAGAAAGTTTTTGTGGCAGACCAATAGATTGATGATAATACGGGATGCAAAACTTCCTTGCATGATTTCTCTGAGAACCACTTTTGATAGGCTCGCACGCGAACTTGTGCTTTCGCACGTCAGAATATTTTGTTTTCGGATATGGTGAATAACAGGTATATCGAATACCTAGATATCCTTAAAATCGCTACTAAGCCTTTTACTTAAGCTATTAAAAAAGAAGGTTCAAAAGACCTTTAGAAAGACCTTTCATAAAAGGTAAAGTTAAAGCATATATGTTTACATTGTAAATCCGTTTCTCTAGCTTAGATACCAAGGATCTTGTGTAACTGCTCTCCACTATATCCGAAAATGGAATAGGCTGTCATGCGAAAGCACAAGTTAGCGTGCGATTAGCCTCAGCCTTTTGATATGTCTAAACTTATACCATTGCAACTGCGTCCCAATCGAATGCAAGCTTCGAGGAAGAAGCATGGTCCCTCGACGTTGACTGAGACTCGCAGACTAGTATTTAATTCAAGTGTGTGAGGCGGATGGGGCCAGAGATCTGCAGGAGCCGAAGTAGTTGAGACAAGAATCGATGTATTGGCCCCTAACATGATCTTGGCCCCGGGGGTTGAATAGAAATGCTCGTACAGCTCTGTTTACCTCGGCAATATGAGGCAGGAGATCTGATCTTGACCGATCCGATGATTGAGAGCAACTTTAGGTTTCACATGTCCATCACTTGATGTTTTTTCTTACGTGTTTACACAGAACTTCAATCAAGTCTACCTAGGGACTGTACCGAGGAATATGTGTAAACTTTGATGTATAAGAATTGTGGCAGGCTAGAGCAAGGATCTGTCAGGTTGCATGGCACCATGGTGATATCGGACCTTTCTGGACACATCCGGAAAATGGGTTGAATGAGAATGTCTCATCTGGCTCAGAAAAGCTATGTGACTTCAGAGTCTGTTAGATGATGCTGTCAACATGTTGATCAAGATTAAAGATTAAAGTTGGGGGGGGGGGGAAGAAAAAAAGATGTGAGCGAAGATCGAACTCGGCGGAGTGAATCGGTTTCTGGGGAGACCCTCTAGGGCGTACTGGACAACGATAATTCCACTACGCCACACACGTAGCGTTCGATGGGAAAGAGGACCTTTCAACCCCCTATGAGTTTGCCGTGGGCGTCCTGGTACTCCAAAGGGGAAAAGTAGCAAACTTGTGATGTCATCTGGTTGATATCGGCCTGCTTCCTTCCCTTCCTGTCATCGGCCTGGCACCAAACTCCAAGCCTGCCACTCTTGTTGACACAAAGACGTCGTAAACACATCTCGATGAACCAAGACTCGGGATACTGGATCCGGATACCTCCCAGTTGTTGTGATCCCAGCGCAAACATTCAACCTCGATCGAGTGTTGTGTTCTCTGTTGATCTCGAAACCAGTCGAGCAACACTCTGGTCAAGCGGACTACCCCCATCGCTGAATGAGCAGGATACTCAGCAGGCCGGAATTCTTCATCAAAGAAACAGTGTTCCTTGAGGGGTTCTTGACTGAGCCGCAGCAGCTGGATCGAACAAAGTCTTCCGCGCGATGAGCGCCCACGAGCATTGAGACAAACTCGAGCGATTCTCCGGGTAAACCTTACGATCAGCCCTCAGAAAACGGTCGTCAGATTTCCAGACGTTCGCATACTCGGCCACTGCATCGATGTAGTGATTCTGAGCGTCGTGGTATTCCTCGAAGATGCCACGCACCATCGGCTGAGATGTCACTTCTTTTCCCAGTTGCAGCAACTATCTAGTGCTGACTTTCACTCGTGTTCTTAGATACTCTGAAAGAACCCTCCCCGGGCGAGGTTGCGTTTCGCCAGCGATTCAACTCGAGCCGCCCTACCATGCAAACGAGGTGTAAGTGCTAGTCAGAACGGCCTTCGGAGCATCTGGCCCTGCACAGAGGGGATTACCATGAATGTCATTGACACCGGGGGGAAGAGATGTCAGTATGCACTAATTCACGGTTGAACCTCCCAGCGCTCTACCCCCCTTGCCCTTTTCCCACAACAAGCATTTGGGGGCTGCACGACACATGCTGCGACTGGGGAAAGGTCGCCCATTGACCTCGGGGATGTTGAAGCCCGGTCGCGTAGGGCCATCCATCATCCAAGTACCTCCAATCGGGCGAGGATCTCGCATACAGCAAGTTGATTGAAGGGGTAACAATGGATGAAGGAGATCTCGAGAGTGTGGTTGTTGAAGAGACCGGACCGCGGTGTGGGGGGAACCATTTCACCAGCCACAATGAGGCGCTGATCAGGATCTCAGCCACAGTTGGTGAAAAGCCTCCAGACGATGGTCATGCTTGTTATACAAAATGCATAATGGAAATTGATTCAATTTATCCTAATTTACGTGATAAGGATAGTGAGTGTGACTAAATACTCCTCTTCACCCTGAGAAGGACCAACTCCCATGAACCCACGAAAATTTCCATTAAGCTAGAACCCGATCTACACGCCATGATAAAGGTGGACGTTCTTTTCCCCAGAACATGGTCTGCTTGTTTTAATTCATGCTGGGCTACAAGCCAGGGGAAGCAGAATTAGAATAGCCCGCAGATGCTATTTCCCCGGGACAGATATCATGAGAAATCTGGAATCAAGAGTGCGAACGGGGACTCCATGGTATTACCTGGGCGTCCTGATGAATGACCCGTATATAAATTCCAAGAATATCTTCCGAGTCAGCTTTGCTGAGAGGTAGAGAAATATTGCGGAAGAGCACCAATGGTCGTCGATTACAATCCTTTGCGAGAGTCTTAAAAAAATTCTTGACAAGAAAACAGCATCCTCTTAAGATTTCTCAAAACACGCTCTATACCCAGCTCTTCGTGTGTTTGGGTTGTGTTTCCACAATGCGCAAAGAGACCCCAACATGCTGAAGCAATTTTTAGTCGAGCAGGCCCCACATTCCAGGACAAGCGAGGCATTGAAGAAAGTGCATGCTGTTCGTTACACATTCTCTCCATTGACTATGGGAAAATAGGAGAAACGCATGGGTTGTATTCGGTCGTGTGTGGTGGTCCGCTGACCGGTAATTATAGCCAGCAATATTTGAACGGTCAAGGGGAAAAGTCATAGCCGATAGATTGGCCTTAGGGGGCGAATGAATGTGTCCAGACGGGGCATCTCGAAGGCGGCAACCGCAGCCATAACCCAGCGTCTGCATAGGTCTCTTCATTCGTGAAAGTCGTGCGCGAGTTTACCTTTTGTGTAGGTAGCTCGTGCTAGCTACCCGCAAATTTGATAAGCGCAGGTCGCCATACCTCTGAAGTATTGTCGCAGACAGGACATGAAACGAAGGTGTAGATTGACTCCAAGTTTCTGCCAGGCAGTAGAAAGTTCCAGCTCATTCAGTCATCCCTAGTTGAAGGGACGGTGCCTTCACAGCTTGTAGAAGGGCATCAATGATTCCCGTAGGGCTTTCAGCTCTCATAGCCCGAAGCACATCGATCACGCCAGGGACAATGACCAGTGATCATCGGCTTATTAGCTGTGACAAGCAGGAACATGCTCAATCCTAGAATGTTGAGCCACTATATGTGCCCACGGGAAATCCTGGACTCGGCTGGGAGATATTGGGAGCTTGCGGTTTGGGATCACGCCACAGTAAATGCTTCCAATGGCACTGTCGGCATATAAGACGGCGTGAGGGATGCGTCAGTCATGAGAGTCTGCATCTGACGGTATCTCGCCATCCTCGCCTTCGGCTTGAAAGGGCGCGGTTTCAGATTTGGGAAAAGGCCTATAGGCAGGATGGACATTCCATCCAGCGAAAGATTTAGCATGATGAAAGTCCCAGGTCATGAACATCTTGAGGCGGGTATGCACACGAAGTTCCTTACCGCTTAAGAATCGTCATCAGCCTTTTGGAAAATGTGATCCAGTATTTCCTCCGGTTGAGGCTCATATTTTTGAGCCTTTCTGGCTTCAAACAGGTAATTATAAGACAATTTGCTCGAAACCTGGGAGATGAAAAGATTGAATCTTTTGCCAGCCCTGACGGGTAGATATAAAGAGAATGACAATCATGCAGTGGAAATCACCGAAACCATCACAATCGTTAATCGGAAAATACCATCGAGCCATAGAAGAAAAGTTCCAGCACTTGTCTACCATTCAATTTGGTCAAGGGAATTGATTCAGCAGCAGGAGCGAGGCTATAGACGGGTAGACAGCCTACCTCGTGACTGCCCACGATTGATGGATCCGTTCTGACATTGTTTCATCTCAGCTTCTACACTCAACTTCTACAACAATTTCCCCAAATTCTTGCTGATTGGAAGTTTTTCTTCAAAATCATCATGTCCTCTTCGCTCTCTGATGGTGATGCTACTCCCAGACCGCATCCGCCCGCAGTAAGTAGATTCCCACTGACCATATTGGAGCCAAAGCTAATCGCAAGACAGCCCGAGATAGGATGCACTGCTTCCGAGATGGCCGAGGTTGTCTACGAAGCCGTCAATGTGAGCCTCTTTCTTCGAATAATTTCTATAGCCCGCGCTGACAGGATGATAGCGTCAACTGGTACGGGATGGAGGAAATGCGCCGGAGAGACTGGCCGCCGCGGCCGCCGTTGCAATCATTATTGAGGCTACTCGACCAGACTCGACTGCAGAGACTCAATCCCGTAAGTCTATATCACCTCTAACACGGTATGAAATAGAATGCTAACTTACGCAGACACGGCTGGCATTGCCGGTGGCTCAGTCTCGCCGCCAGCGCAGGCCACCGTTGATGCCGGTCCCTTTGCATCTTTTTCATACGAACAGTGCCTCGACTTTCTGATCAGCTTGGCAAAGATTGCCCATGCAAAGGAGATGGAGCTTAATGCGGATGAAATGATGTACGAGGATGGATACTTCGCGGAATCTCAGAATGTTCCTGGCGGTCACGCGCACGAGACCTGAATCTGACCCCGGTTTCGCTTTGACTCTTAGCGCCTACTGCTATCATTCCTTGTTCACAATACAAACCTCTGGTGTATTTTTAAGTATTCATACTATTACAGAGGAATTCTCATTCTTGATTAAAGCCTTCTTCATAGTGTTTTTTTCGTAGCTCGCATCGTGCCGCGTTCTGATCCTATGCCCATCAAAGAAATACAATGTATTGAGATTGGATGAATGGTCATATTCTTCCAAGTTCATTAATAGCAGCGACGTGACCTATGAACGTTAAGTCAATCTATGATTTTAGTCCACATATCACTCAACAGCCATGCTGATTAAATCCCTATATAGCCATGTCTGGAAACTCATGATGGGTAAAACACTAAAAGATATATGGCGGGTCCTAGCTGCCTCGAGATTGCAGGATCATCGCAAATGACCTGAGAACTTATGGTTGCCTGGCACGCTCAATCGACTTCTCCTCCTTCTCCACAGATCTTCAAACCTCATCTTGCTACGCAACCTTCCCTTCACTCTCAAAACCACCACATTTCATCACGCTCCCGAATGAACCCATCAACCACCGTGTCCTCAAACAACGGAGACAAAGAGATGGCTCAGGGCACCGTCACTCGGTACCAGCAGACCCTGGAGACCATCTACGAGGCCAGCGAAGAAGTAAGTATCTCACAATTACCTCATTTATGAGTGTTGGAGGCTTCAGTGCTCATCGGTCTAACGTCCTTTCAGGATTCCCAGATGCCCCCAACTCGCCAGGTTGGCTCGGCGAAACCGTTGATGCGAAGTCGCATCCCCCGCGCTCAGCGCAAACCCCGACAGGGGGAGGTTGTCATGAGCGAAGAAGCAATGGGTAAGTACTCCATTATCTGTTAAACAATACGACTTGACTAATAATCTTGATTCTTACAGTTCGCCGGGCCATCCTGGCCGAGTTGGAGGAGATAGACAAGCACTGGGAAAACCTGGCGAAGCTATACGCCAAACTCCTCGAGTTGATGAAGACTAAAAGGACTCAGGGCTAGACATTTCGTGTGGGGTGCTCTCTTTTTGAGGGCCAGCCACATGCTACAATGGGTAGATTAATGCTTGTTGGTTCCTTTGTTGTTCATGTCTGAGCCATAGGGGCTCACCTACAGCGAGAGAATCTTCGTCTCTCACATAATTCATAATCCTCTCTCCTCTCTCATCTCTGAGATATGATTATAGATGACTAGTAAGGATTCCATGTCCTTGAAGCGTTCAAGTATTATCAGTTTAAAATCAGTGTTCACGAAGCTCTCATGAACCTCCCATGCCGAAATCAGTCCATGCATGCCGTTGTCATGTCCTACGTAACACTCAACGCCAGTGTTATATAGATCAATCCACAAAATTCATTCACAATGCGGTATTAAGTGCCACATTTAGTTCTATGGCTGCCTAAATATGAATACGCAAGATCACTAGTCCGGCCTAATCATGATAGGAGAACTTTGCTGTTCCCATGAAACAGCAAAAAACCGTCAGAATCTCTGTGCTAGGATACTAGCTCAACACAAAAAGTTCTTGATGCAAATAATGGGATGATACCATCAGGCAGGTATGGATCTTTCGCTAAATATCAAACCCCCTAACCAAATAACCTCATCATTGCTCTGCTGCATAATTCCGGTCTGCAAATTACTGTTGGCTTTCTATCAAGGTATTAGCTCCTGCCTCATCCCGAGAGTACTGATATTTTATGAAAGAAGCTCCAGCTCCACCCGCTACCAGGATTTCATCGTTTAAAGAATTTGTTGATAGATAACAGTGTGGCTTTAAGATTGACCGCCCGACATTCAGACAACCATCTCAAACTGTTCTTCATGTCTATATATGGGTTATGGGCATCAATATTACCTTGAATCTGAATAGTTTTACCCAGAAAGTTTATTAATATATAATAGTTCCCTAATGGCATCCATCGATGACATTCCTCGGGGGAGATCGGCCCCCACCGCTGGGAATTCCAGGGAAGCGCGATATTTTGTCAGCCATCGGCCACGCCGCATTCCAAGGAGTTCCCGTTCTTTTCTTGGCCATTCCAGAAGGTAGTGAGATTAACCCATCCCAATTACCGATGTAAATATATTCAGATACTACTGAGGTCAGTCTGGGATGAGCCGAGAACGCGAACGTGGTAAGATGCTATGCACCAAGATCGTGTAAGCATCAAATTGTTTCAATGAGAGATAAACATGACACAATGCTTCCGGAATACCTTGAAATTCTTTTCAGCCCTTCAGCCAGGAAATTTCCTTTCTTCGCAGATTCCTACGCGTGTTGACTCTGGAGGGACCGTGGCCACGGGCTCTCCTATCATCCCACACTGTGGCTCTTATTTCAATGGCCAGATATGACTATAAACAGGCAAAAATATTAGATAACTAAAGTTCCTGGTATTTTTGTGTTCTCGGTCTCCCTGGATCCATCTCAGACTCCACATTTGCGGGCAGCTAATAGCCGTCGTGCGCGTAGAACTTCGCAAATAATTGCTCTGTTACGATGTTGGCGATAAGGAAGTTTGGAAGCATCCAATTGCGGAAGGCGGTGTGTGCTGCCAGAATGTTTGCATGTTTCCCCTAGGAAAATAAAGGGCATCACTATATAGGCCTATGAGATTCTAGAGGAAGCTTTCTTCTTCTTCTTCTTCTTCTTCTTCTTCTTCTTCTTTTCCCCAGCTTTAGTTACTTAGTTAAATGATACAGCAGCCTTTATGGATTCGCTTTTGATCTCCGTAACATATTGCTCAGTGAAATAGTATCTTAGGTAAGAGTACTACATTTTCTTAGTTGATGATAAATCTATCTACTCTATCTACCTACAAACAATAATTTTGCTATGGCATCTTCCATGTAGATGATTAAAGCCCGGTACGGTCGATAGGTATCTGAAACCGAATTGGCATGACGAAAATATATTCCCGCATTACCAGACTTACAAACAGGTTAGGTACATCCAGTTTGCCGAGACGAATGCTTTTTGCAACCCGAACTTTATCTATTCGACGTCAATTACCAAGTAACACCACTTTAAGTAGACGCCCGTGACGGACCATGAAGGAAAAATCCATGTCGAGTTCTACAAATCGCCCCAAATGCGCCAGATCGTGCTGCACCTACTTCCAGACCCCCAAAATCACCAAGAATCCTTGGGGCGTCATAGTTAATCCACAAAAGATTAATTGTTTAATTCTAATCCATGAGAGGCTTCCACCGATGGCATCACCCTCGGGCAGTTACGTTAAAATCTGAGTTGAACATGTGCACAAAAGTTTGATATCCCGTCCGAGCAGACCCTTCGCGATCCACTTGCCACACATCCTGGAAGTCCTTCTTGTAGTAAAATGACAGAATGTGGAAGTTCGACTGCTCAACAAGCACATTAAGGTTGACAGGCACGCCGCTGATGAAGAAAAGTCTAGTCAATGCGTCAATGCTGTCAACGGCGTCCTATCGCTAGCGCACTGCACACGGACCACGAGGGCGATACTATTAGCATCAAGATTCAAGCCCACGAGGTATCATGAATACTTGGCGGTGGACAAGGCCTGGTGACGATGATCAGTATGTCCCCTGTTGAGCATGCAGATCTTCAGGTCCAACAGGGTCGATCGCTTGATGCGTGGGTGGCTTTATTCTGAACGGCTTCACGATGGAGGAAATGACGTACATTTCTACTGCGGCCAACTAGGAGGTCCGACCGATCGCGAGTGAGTGAGAATGGAGCTACCAACCTTACTGTCGCCGAGAAGCTCGTCTAGAACGCGATTCGAGCGTCCTTGACTGACTGACGCGACATTGCCAGTTGCGTCCGTGCGACCGAGAAAAAAACAATATCAAAAATGTTGCTTTACTATTCCAGATTGCAAATCGATAGAACGGCCTCTTAAAGGATAGAGCATAGATAAATAGCTCGTAGCGTGATTAAGTCTATATAAAGAGGGTAAGGCGCTAAAGATCCCTAAAATTATATATAAGGACGATAATAATAACCTAGAAGATAGAGATATAATTCGTGATTTCCTTTAGGCTATTAAAGCGATCGATAACGTCTTCGTGCACTTATAGAGAAAGGATCTTAATATAAAACTAAATAAGAAGGTTACTTTTTAAGATATCCTTATAGCGTTTCGAAATCACCGAGGATCGAAGTAGGTAGCTAAGTAGAACGCTAGTGTAGTAGCGTTCGTAGCTATACTTAACGGTTATAATAACTCCTCTCGTGATAATAATATGTTATCTCGATTAAGACTTAATTATATTTATAGAAGACTGGGTTATATTCTAAAGGACTATTACTATATAAACTCCTTAATAAGACCCTTATATTAGACTACTTCCGAATACGTTAAGAAACGTATTAAGGAGAACCTTAAGAAAGTAGGAGTAGAAGAGAAGAGAGAGATCGAAAAGCTAATAAAAAGGGATACTAATTAACTAAAAACCGCCTAGTTAACTATCACTAATAAGGGCGATATTCCTACTAATACGGTCGTATTCTTTATAGTAATAATTTTATCGTATATTTTTAAAGCGGCTCTTATACTTCTACTTTCGATATATTAGATTATTAATTTAGGTGCTAATTTATATATTTATAACCGATAGGACGTTTTTAAATTATATATACCTAACTAACGAGTTATAGTGATAGGCGCTAGTAAATCTATCGCTTTAGGATATAGAACCGTAAAAATCAACGTTATTCGACCTAGTTTAGGGAAATATAAAATAACTATCTAAAATATCTAGTATATATTAGGATTCTAAACTAATATTATCTCGGTTTCCGAAATCAAAAAGAATAGGTTCTTCTTTAATAGCGAAGGCCTTTATATCACTAATTTAAAAGGAGTAGTAGTATACTATATAGAGCGATATAGTCTCTATTTATTAGAAGAAGACCTATTAATAGCACTAATAGCATTAAATATAACTAAAAAGTCATCGAAGCCCCTAATATTAGTCGTATCACGGGAGCTTTAGCACTAAAGGCTTAGCTATATTAACGCTAAGCGCCTATAAGTGTTAGAAAAGATAGTAGCTAAGATAAAAATCAAACTGGAATCCACTAAATTCCTAGTATTAACCCTAGAAAAGTGTGAAGTATATAAGAAGTCGAAAACGAAGAAGCAGATTTCCCGAAGGCCCGCTAGCTAAACTTATATTCACGGTAAATTCGGACGACTATACTTCGACCTTATATATATAAAAGATAGGTATAACGGTCACTAATAGGTCTCTTACCTATATTACGAAGGGATTCGATTATACCTTACCTAAACCTATAAAAAGAAGAGTAGCTATATTAACGCACTTATCGCTTTTATTATAATCTACTGTAGTTAATTTAACATAAATATCCTTATGCTTAAAAGCGATTAGGAGCCTACCTTATATAGCGTTTTTCACGAATACTACCCGGAAGTAGGGATTTTAGTAGAATTTAGCGTAGTGGGCACTCCTAAACAGAATAGCTTTATCGAGCGCGTAGGGGGTATTATCATCACGACCGCGAGGATTCTAATCTAAGAATTAGGCTTACCGAAGAAGCTTTAGCCGGAGGCTATCACTACTATAGTATATCTACTAAATCGCCTGCCTACTAAGCTTCTAATAGGTGAATATATTATCCCTTAGGTAGAAGCTACAAAGCAGAGAGACCCTTTAATCGAGCTATGCCCTAATCTTATAAATATAAAGCTTTATAGATATAGGGCGTACGTTCGAATCTAGGGTATTATAAAGTCTAATAAGATAGCTACACGCGCGGAGATTAGATATCTAGTTAGCTTTATAGCGTCGAATATTTAGAAGGTCTAGTTACCCTGATTAAATAAGGTAGTAGAAGTGCGTGATATAGTATTCGATAAGAACGTTCGCTATAGTAGCACCGAAGCCGAATTACTAATTCTATAGGATATACTTAACGACGCGATTTAGGACTTCTAATATAAGGATTCGGATCACGAACGTCCGTAATATAACCTCGATAATATCGCGTTAGAGATCCTACCGGCCGTGTTACTAACAAAATCTTAGAACGAGATATTAGGAATAGATTAGGGGGTGTTAGTGAGAATAAGTGTTCACGAACTACCTAAGATATAATATTCACCTCCGCTAATAATAACCCCTTCTCCGACCCTAACGCCTATATTAGCACGAAACGAAGCCTTACTAGGTGTATTCCTAATAGATCGCCCTAAAGCTAAGAGGGTAAGGGCCTAGGAGATTAATGATCCTAATTAATAGCTTTATACTAATCTATCTAGCGCTCTCTACTAACCTACCTTACTACTACTAGGATATCGGCTCTAGAGAGCCCTCGCACCACGGAATATCAAAGGATCTATTACTACTAATAATATTATCGAAGGAAGCCGTATTAGAAGTAAGAGGGCTTATTTTAGTATAATAGCTACCGAAGAGGCTACTAAAGAGGAACCGGAGGAGTATTATAAGGGCCTTTTAATAGCTTTCGCTATAGGGTTTATGAATTAAAGACCCTACTAGGAAGATTTACTACCTACCCTAAAGAATTAGTCCGAGATACTAAGGCACCTGTATAGCGAAGGATTTACCTATATAGCTATAGTAGAAGTAAAGGCACTCGATAAGAAGGGCACTTTTAGGGAAGTTAATAGGCCCTCTAATAAAGGACTTAAAGTAATACCGTTAACCTAGGTATTTACTTATAAATTTAATAGAAATAGGTTCCTCGTTAAGTTTAAAGCTAGAATCTATATCCGTGGAGATCTATAGAAAATCACTACTAATAAAAAGTATTTAGTAACCCTAGCTATTAGAATAGCTTAATTACTCTTCGCTCTCGCTTCTTAATTTAATCTAGACTCACGCTAATACGATACTATTAATACCTTCCTTAACGCCTAGCTAAAAGAGGATATATACGTTAAACTACCCCCTAGTATATTCCCTAAGGGCCGAAGGTGCTAGAAGCTCTTAAGGGCTCTATATAGTCTACGAAGATCGCCCTAGGCTTTAGTAGGAAGAAGCTATATAAGTACTACTATTATTAGGCTTTAAAGTAGTGTAAGAAGATCTTTACCTATTTATTAAGGGAGATATTCTCCTTATCTTCTATATTAACGATATTCTTATCTTTAATCTACCTAATATAAGATAAGAGGCCGAAGTTATTAGAAGGGAGCTTAGTAAGACTTAGGAGTTATAGGATATAGGCGAAGCGTAGTGGTTTCTAGGGATTCGTGTTATTAGGGATTATTCTAAAGGGTATTTATAGCTATACTAGGATACCTATATCTCCGTAATAGCTACTTACTATTATTTAGCCTAATATCCTTAACTTAAGCCTATCCTATAGTCTATTATAAATCTTAAGCCTTATCACGGCTAAGCTTTAGAAAGTTATCGTCACGAATATATAAGTAAGGTTAGATTAGCTTAGTTTCCCACGATTATTACCTAGCCTAATATAGTAAAAGTAACCGTATACCTCGCTTAGTTCCTATTAAATCCTAGCCCTAAGCACCTATATATAATTAATTAGGTGATTATTTACTTAAATTTAACTAAAACTCTTACGATCTATTACCGGAAGCAGACGATTCCGCTATCGGTTTAAATAATAAGTGATATATCGTATAGGGATAATTATGATCGAAAGAGCTCTACGGGATATCTTTATATGATATTTAGTAGCCTAGTAGATTAGAAGGCTTTAAAGCAGAAGACTATCACTATTAGTACTACTAAAGCTAAACTACTCGTACTATCCGAAGCGGGTAAATCGCTATTAATGTAGAAGAGACTCTTTAACACTATTCGTTTCGATCTAGGTCACCCTATCATCCTTAAGTGTGATAATTAGTAAACTATCTCCCTTTTAACTAAGGAATCTCCTTAACTACGCACTAAGCTTCGATATATAGATATCCACCACTACTAGCTTCGTTAGGAAGTATAAGTAGGAAGGATTCCGGTCGAATAGATAAAGACTACTAATATAGTTACCGATAGGCTCACGAAGATTCTTCCTCGCCAAAAGCATGCCGAATTCGTGCGAAGGCTAGGCATAGAGGATATTAGCACCCTATTAAAAGACTTAGGTGATGATCAGTGAAGTTCTACTAGCAAGCTTCGTGATCTCCCCTTGCTGAGGGGGTGTGTTAACCCTAATAGGTTGCTTCTCGTATCGTAATATACGGTCTGAGACATGACAAGCTCACGCTACCCCAAAACAACACTCTTGTATGGCGATCACCAACTATTTCAGTTGAGATTAGGCACTAGGATTTTCAACATCCCGAGAACCTCCGTTATACTATAAGCTTAAGGGTATTTCAACCCCTATGGGCTCCCCCATTACATGTAATTCAATCAATCAATCATCTTTCAATTCACTCAAATCTCCCCTTTGATTCCGTTGCTCTGATAAGCCCTCCAAGTACTCCGTAGCTGTCACATAGTTGATATAAATGTTCCATCCTTGGGCGAGGACCATCGCCGTGTCGCCTTTCCAATCTCGGGTACTAATTACCATTCCTCCTTTTTCATAAAGCCAGGCGACCAACCGAGCCCATTCGCACATTCCAGACTTTCTCACATCGAAAGCAATTGCTTCCATGGCTAAGTGGCCGAGGCAGTCTCGACCGGCCCCATCATAATTCTTCCAGCAGCCCCTTTCAAGCAGAAACTGAGCAACCGAAGCGTTGCATTTAGTAAAGGCCAGATGAAGGGGAGTTTTTTCACTTTGATCAACAACACAACCAAGCTCAGGAATTTCGTTCTCCAGTTTCTTGACCATCTCCAAGCTGTCATACTGTACACCACAGCCAAATGAAGAATGTTCCACTTTTCTAACTCTTGCCTTCCAAGCATCAATGGTAAAACATCTAGCCTCTGCTTCTGAACTGCATAATAAAAGGCGTCTTTGATGTATATGTTGTCAAACATAAGAGGCGGAGTGAAATCCAACTTGAGTTCGCTTCCGGCGAGGACCTTTTTGAAGTCTTCTTCGGGTGCATCTTTACTCAAAAGACCAAGAATTTCAGAAGTCAACTCGGGTTTTTTTCGAGGTCGGATGGTCTTGCGTATTGGGGTTCGGCGAGATTCAGGCTGCGTCTTAAGACGAGCTTGTTGGCGAGTTTGTACCATTAAAAATTTGCGCCAACGGCAAAGGTGATGTTTGGTAGAGTGGTTTGCAGGGTGAGTTCATGGAAATTTTTAACTTGCGAGAGAATTACACGAGCTGTTTGAATATCTTGAGAAGAGGTGGAGAAACATACGGCAGTAGGCTAAAAAATCAAAGATCAATGTAGTACTGTTCTCTAGCCAACAAGTCACAGGCCTTCACCTTACCAGAAGAAGCCAACTTCTACGCTCAAGCCCTTTCTGCAATTTATCTACTCCTTCGGCTCCCAGGAACCTATGTGAACATTGAAATTTGCAAACAATACAGCTGCTCTTCGTAATATTTGGAACATAAAACCTACCTTGCCTATCATTTTGCCCATGGACTTAAGTAGTATTTGAACACTAATGAATTGTGACTGTATATTACTTATAAGCCACGATATGCAGCTAATCTGAATATGGACTAGTGGATTTGAGAATAGGGTTGGAGTATTATTTTCTGAGAGGGCGAGGGGGAATCTGATTTCGAATACAGCAGTACCAGGGTTCCAATCGGAAGACATCCCACGCATCGAAGAATGGGCTCGACGAACTGGATCCTGCTTTGCAGCGGAAAAGACCGAACTCATCCACCTCACTAGGAAGAGAGGTGAACAGCTCCAGGGGCAGGTAGTCATGAGTGGTATGGTCATCAAACCCTCGACTAAAGCTAAGCTGCTAGGCGCGATCTTTGACCAGGAGCTTCGGTGGAAAGAGCACGTCCAGCAAGCTATAAAACGGGCAACCAAAGTGACCATCGCGCTAAGCGGGTTACGGCACCTGCGACCTGAGCAGATGCGGCAAATTTACCAGGCTTGCGTGACGCCGGTCGTAGACTACGCGTCGACAGTCTGGCACAACCCATTCCGAGATAAAACCTACCTCCGCCACCTAAACACAGTCCAAAGGACAGCATTAGTCCGCATCTTATCGGCGTTTAGGACGGTGGCCACCACGACCCTAGAGGTCGAAGCCTACGTCCTTCCCACCCACCTCCGTCTCCGCCAACGAGCGTAAAACACCATCGCAAGACTCCACACCCTACCTCGGAGCCACCCGATCTAGAGCGCGCTGTCACGAGCCCAGAAGCGGCGAAATAACGCCCTATCGTACGCCCGCTTCCCGCTGGCGGAAGCGTTGAAGAATATAGAACTAGGAAGGCTAGACGAATTAGAGACGATCGACCTAAGACCACTGCCACCATAGCGAGCCGAGTCCTTCATAGAGATCGAGGTCGAGCCGGACCGGGAGATAGCTAGAGAACGTGCCGAAGTAGTACGAGCAACATCCGATTTAGTCGTCTACTCGGACGCCTCTAGACGAGACGGTCACCTTAGAGCCGCTATCGTGGCGCTTAACGATAACCTCGAGGTCATAGAATCGCAGTAGGTCTAGGTAGGGCTAATAGACTAGTAGTTAGTCTACGTAGCAGAATTAATAGGCATTTTTTAAGTAATCAGCACGGTGTTTAAGATTATCTATAGCCGTCCTAGGCTAAGCGGAGGAACGACTATAGCTATAATTCTCTACGATAGTAAATCCCCCCTATAAGTAACCCGAAACCCTAGGAATAAATCAGGATAACGAATCATCCACGTAATCCTCTAGGCAGCGACAGAGGTTTAAGCGAAGGGGATTACGTTCTACTTATAATAGCTACCGGGGCACTATAAGAATACGGGAAACGACGTAGCGGACTGGCTAGCTATAGAAGCCGCGTACCTAGGAAAAACACACCCCTTTCGCCCTCTACTCACGAGGAAGAAAGCATTAATCCTAGACAAGATTTCCGCTTAGTAGGCGCACGAATAGAAGTCTACCCCGAAAGGTAGCTACCTACGAAAAATCGACAGCATACTTCCGGCTATATACACTAGGAGATTATATAGTAGCCTACCTAGAAATAGGGCGTACCTACTTATATAGCTACGCACTAGTCATAATTAATTGTCCACCTACGCTAAGGCACACTAATTTCGCGACGACGATCACTACACTTGCGGCGCGCAAGAAACAGTCACTTATGTGCTGGTGGATTATCCGAGACTAAGGGAACTAAGAAGGGAGCTAAGGAAAGAAGTTAGAGACGCATTCAATTGCATATTGAGCCTGCTAGGAGGTTCAACGGAAGGTAGGAAAGGTAAACCAGACACCGTCTCACGGACCAAGACGGTCAACGCCGTCTTGGACTTCGCAGAGGCGTCACAGCGATTCCGCAGTCGCGCGCCACGAGGGCAGCCTAACAACGGGAACGGCAA
>JAMAGZ010000244.1:0-20860 GCA_023626575.1 Penicillium sp. PF1803
CAGCAAGACTGGGGAGGCCAGCAAGACTGGGGAGGCCAGCAAGACTGGGGAGGCCAGCAAGACTGGGGAGGCCAGCAAGACTGGGGAGGCCAGCAAGACTGGGGAGGCCAGCAAGACTGGGGGGCCAGCAAGACTGGGGGGGCCAGCAAGACTGGGGGGGCCAGCAAGACTGGGGGGGCCAGGGGGAATGGGCCGGCCTGTTAATCGGCGAGCCAATGGCCTCCCAGATGCCATGACCGAAGCAGCACAAGGGATCAACATGGTTAAAAGAAGAAAATCCGACTCCCCTATGAGTCATTTATTCAATCAACCATGAATTCTCTTGAAAATTCCCTGGAAAATGCCCTTGGACATCGAACAAACGAACTAGCTCGACAAAGACTAAAATTTTACAGAGGATGCGCTGTTATTGATTTCAATAACTTGAAATTTGAAGAACCGTGTGATTCCTTGGGTTTGAGGCAATACAATCAGAATAATGTGGACCGACTAGTCAAAATCTTTGACATTGAGGGTTGCGGAAATTTGGAGCCAGAGCATAGAGTTGCTGCTGTGATCGATCAGAATTCTTTGACTAACGCCCTATCAATCTCTGGGGTTACCCAGGAGCAGCTTCTTGACCCTACATCCTACGTCAATCTTGCCTTTGAGCGCGACATCAGACTAGTATGTGTGTATGGAAAACATCGCTTACGAGCTGCAGAAACATTCGGGATAGATTGTTGGCTAATTGATATTTATCTTGACGGTGAGTTTGTTGCAGCTCTATGGTACCTTTCCTCACACTCCACTTAGTTCTTCCCGACGAAGCACGTACCCAGCTTCGTGAGGAATCTTCAAAATGCTTAGATTTTACGGACGGAGAAATATACCGCAACTTTCGAATGTACAAGATAGCGCAGAACCAGGCACAGGCGAAAAAATGGTGGGCAAGACTACGGTCTGATGGTCGCCGCAAGGACTTTCGGCGTTTACAGGATAACGAGCCTATTCGTGAAGCTTTTGACCAATTGCTGCCATACCTTGGGCTTTGGAGTCCCCTTAAATCCTCTCAAATTGAGAGAATGCTTGGACTTAAATGTCCCGAAGTTAGTTCGAGCCCAACTTTTGTCGAGAGCTTCTCTGATTTACTGCCAGATGATATGCCGATATTTGGCCGATATATATCAAAAATGGCAAACTCTTTTCGACTCAACCATGTCCAACCTCGTTGATACCCCGTCAGTAGATTTGATAGAAGGAATGTTTCCTCAGATTTCTATTGATGACCGAGAACGGATCACAGAACTTGTTGAAACGAATCAAATCTTTCCTCTCGTCAGGGATTCAGAGGACAGAACGAGGCTTAAACACCGGCTTCTGGGCTTAGAAGGAAGGGTCACCTCGCTTCAAACGCTTATACAGGATACGCTTTATTTAGAGGGCCCCGCAAAGGCTCTGCATCGATTGTGTCCTCCGAGATTCAAGGGAAGCCTGTCAGACAAAATGCGGCGACAATGGAGTGCCATTGGAAACCGCGGACACCTTGAAGTACAACTATCAGAGCATACCTTCAAGTCTATTTCAGGTGCTTCGAACTCCTTCACCATCAGTATGATACAGTTGTTGTTGTTTTCGTTCAGACACTTCGTCTACAATCTGCACAAGACGTATTTTTTCGAGGAACTAGAAGAAACGTACCCGACATTCACCCTTCATGCACTCGCGATGGTTGCGAGCCGACTGGGCTTCTATTCCGTTCAAATTAAAGCCCTCCAATCCAAAACTCAAAGCCGAACACTCGCAAGAGGTATTGTTGAGACTATCTGCAGAGATGAATTTCTTAGACTAGAGGAGGACACTATACGAACGATATCAAACCGATTTGGGAGTATTCTAACTGTGCTGCGTGGGAAACGAGAGTTGCCAAATGGCGAAGCTCGTTTCACCACAGATGACGCGGAACACAGGGCTAAACGGAGATTCAACAAACCAATACGCGGCCAATATGATGAGCAGCGGCATAATCTTTTCTTTGAGAAGATAATGCGCCACGACCAGCCTGCGGCTCTATTTCCAACATCTCTCGGGATCACTAGAGACATCTTGATATGTTTTCTCGGTTCCGAAGTCATCAGCCTCGTCAATAATTCTAGCGCACTACGATCAGCATCTACTGAGGACGAAAACCTTGCCGAAGGTCCAAATTTGCCGGTTGCCATCGGAGAGCATAACAATGAACCTTCTGTTGAGATTTCAATCGCGAAAGAAAACGAAGCCCACTGTAGAGGTCGTACGAGTTTCGCTATTCAGGGCATCAGTTCTCCACGTGATGCTGCAACTCCTGAGTCACCCTCGGAGACTTTCTCAAGGAGCCCAGTTTCGCTTCCACCACATCCAAGTGGAACACCAGATGATATGACGTGGGAAGCTCAGCCGCCACTGGCTCCCGGATTCGAAGACCTATTGAACATTGGCCCGTTGGAGACGAAAATATACATGGCGCATCATAGAAAGATCGCAGAAATTATTTCAACGTGGTATTCATCAAACAAACACGATTTGATCGTTGTATTTCTATTCGAAGACCGCGCTTTTTACAAGTACCGGGCAAAGGATACATTTGCGTTGCGGTCCTCTTTGACGAGCCTTGCCAGAAACTTCTGCCTCATGGAGGTTTATGAAGATCACGAACTAAGAGTCCCGGACCTCAACAAAATTGTCGAGGCGGCATTGACCAGTCGCCTCATAGCGGCGGCCAACAAAGACAATCCAAGCCACAATAAACCTCGCGGTGCCGAAATGTCATTGGATGAATTCCGGAATTATCTATATACCTACGACATAAATACCGGAAAAAGAAATGCCCAGAATATAGAAGAGCGTGTTGTCAAACGCCTTGATCGAATAGGGCCAGGGCCAACTTGATATTTTGTCATTCAGCACGGACTAGATTCACAGTTTGTAGTAAATGGCATGCTGGGAAATTCTGCACACTCTGCCTATCTATGTGTCTCTCAAAAATATATGCTACTGTACTGTCTAGAGCCTCTTTCCAGATAGCAGAAGTGTATTGTCCAGAATGTTTTGCAGACCCTTTGTGAGTTATTTTGCTCCAATGAGATCATGGCGTTGTCAACTCGCCGTCGGACTTTTCGTGAATACAGATCTAAGTGGTATGTACTATAGTTAATCGTTTAAAATGATTAGGCCACTCTTACCACCCTGGGAACGAAGCTGCGGATCGGCGAGCCAAGAATGCCGCCAGCCTAGGCAAACACATCCCTTCCGCTCGCTTCTCACAAGCGAGAGAGCTCTCATCCGTCGCAACATCTACGCTTAGTAGTAGTATGAATGGAGGTTATCCACTGAGGGTCATTCCTTACGAAAGATCGACGACGGACTACAGTATCAGACTGCTGAGGAACCGCGCATACCTCCTAATGCAACTATGTACTGGCTATAACTGGCTATCTAGGCACCGCAAGAAGGTTGGCTACAGCGATCTCTGATCCATACATATACCATGAGCCGTACATAGGAATCTCATCCGGGCCCCACCTAGATAAATTCCATCGACACAAAGAGGTGGAAGATACATAAAACGCGCTTTCCTTTCTCGCCACTTCCGTTTTCCTCGCGCCTCATGCTCTAGCTCTTCATGACCCGCAAAAATGATAGGCTAAAAGCCCTCACGGTCTAACGTAGCTGACTTTGACGCTATCGGAGGTAACAGAGCTGGAGGTTAAGACCTTATAAGGTTGCCTAAATTCCCTTAGCCCCGTAGCAATGTCCACGGGAGTAATAATATCCATGATAGTAGCACCGGAAGGCCCAATTTTGGAGCCGTTGTCAGTCGCCTGAGCTCCGGTAAAAATGACAGTACCAAAATTGGCGAAGTTCACAAGCGAGCCCCCCTTTTCATAGTCCTCCACTATCCATTCAGCATTGACCTTGCCAAGGCTAGCCTGAGTACTACCGGAGGAGAATGTGTGAGAAACGACCTCGCCAGTTGTGACATTCTCGATAACTGCGGTTCCGGAGGACTTCGACGCAGCAGTAACAGTGAGCTTGATGATGTTGCCAGCGAAGATCGAAATACCAAAATTGTAGGCGTAGTCGGGGTACCACTCATACCAGGCGTCGTAGCTAACTTTGCCGTTTGTAATTGTGAAGTCAACCCCAGTCTGCAGAATTGCGTCGTCCCAAGTATCACCGTCGATACCGACCCAAGCACAAGCAGAGTATGTTCCGCTACTGCTGTGACCGAAGGGAACCTTCGGGGTTGGGACGGTGAATTGGCCAGTCACAGCAGTATAGCCTGAGCCAATAAGAACGCCACCGGCCCAGTTGGAACTATACGTCCTGTAGGATGTCTTATTGAGATGGAGAATCTCGTAGCTATCAAGCTGGTAGACAGGGTTACCGTGGTGCTCCGTTGCACTAGCTTTGGAATGGGCCAGACGTCGGGATTCATATCGGGCTTGACGCTTAGCAGTCAAAGGCGAAGCAAAAGTAGCAGTTGCAAGAAGGGCCGTGGTAAGAAATGGAGAAGAGGACCACCTCATTTCGGTGACTTGGAGAAAGATTCGTCTTAATAAGATTGCAAGAAGCGAAATCAAATTGCTGACCACTGACTAAAAAGAAGTCACTGGCAGGAATAGCAGACCTTATATATACATTTACAGTTGCTTAGAATTACACCCTCTAGTGGCTGCGAGACTATTTTGGTTCACTACGACTATCAAGCCGCCTGATTGCTAGTGGTGATTTGCAAATTACGGGTGACTATTTGGAATTGCGAAAGAAGGAACGACAAACTAATAAACCTAGACTACAGTTCGGCTCTAATGATATTAGCGCCGTTTGGCTTGCAGCTCTTCGATATCAGGCCAGTTGCGACTTGAAGCAATCCATTTCACATGCGGGTGGGCGGTCGATTTCTGGATAACCAAGTCGAGAAGGAAAAGGAGGTCTTTGTTGCATTTGCCTAGTGCATCGATCACTAAGTAAGTATTCTGTAAGGTTGGATCATCCAAAATATCAGTGAAGATCTTTGAGAGGGCATTCCATGCATTGATAAAAACCTTGAGATGTAAACGGATTGTTTGTTATTTCAACCACATTACCAGAAAAATAGTCATGTGACTGAATTTTAAAATACGTTTCAAGGTCTTACGGTAAGGTAAATTACCAATCGACTAGTCTGTTTCAGAACAGGGATTAAGAAAGAATCGAATAGAATAAAAAGGTGTAACTAATTTCGAGCGGTCCTGTACTATATCCAGCAACGGTAATTGATTCTTAACTTCAATTGACTCTTTTATACAATACCAGGCATTATTGCCTCCTGTATCTGGAAACACTCCTTTCGAGAAAAGAAAATTGAGACTAGCTTGCCTTCGATGAGAAGAAATCGTAGGACTAATCCGTCTACAATGCTGGAGAAGTAGAGACGATAGATCTGTTCATGCTGTCACCGTAGTGAGCCGAAGATTTTACGGAGTCCAAGAACGGATTGTACCCAGAAAAGGCTACATAGCGAGCCGCAGTACATATTCGGGTACATAGCTCATGTGGCTTGCCCGTCGCTTTCCAAGTTGGTTTGCCCAAATATGCCAAATCAGAAGGATTAACAACAACCTATCACTGCAAGGGGCCAAGGTAAATGGGACCAATCAAGCAACCAAGCAGTGTAACCGGAACAGCACGAAATCACCGTTGCTATTCAATGCCTATGCTAAACACATCGAATTGCTCCTTCTCACAACAACCTCTTTCTCAATTCGCCGAGTCCGTTCTTTCCCTGCGGACTTTGAATTTCCGAGTAAGTCAGCTCGTAGGCTTTCTGAAAGCCATACGTTCTCGAGCTGTAATGAACGAATGCATGGCTGTTCAGCTAAAAATCCTTGCATATCTTCCCGTGTAATCCAGCAATCTTGGATATTAACATAATGAAGAGAAGGCAAGCAATTTTGCGAGAGGAAGCTCATCAGATACGGGCTATCAATTATCCGTAGTTTCGTGACATGGCTTAGTCCGGATGAAATTTTTGATCGCAGCCTTGAATCCCGCTGATCTAACCGTGCATAGAAGCCAGAGACATCAAACTGACGGATTACTATTCCATGGCGTTTAGCGGTAATTATGGCCTCAATGACGGTCTCGAGATGAACGGGACAAGATTGTTCCCACGGAACAAAAACCCGAGGCGCGAACCAGTGATAAGATTTCTGGATGCCCTCAAAAAACCAAATCCGGATTGACTGTAGCGACGTAAAATGGATAATAGACCTGCAGAAAACCTTCAAGTCTTCCCTTGTAGCCAGGATATCGTGTTGTTCTTGAGCGAGGTGATAAAAATAAGAATGTATAGAACCGTAGCTTATATTCTCCCCTTGAACTTTCCAGAAAGAATCCTTCCTATCTCTGGAGAATTCAGATGGAGTGTAAATGTAAGTCTTGAAATAATCCCAATATCGAATATCTGCGGGCAATGAGCGTGGTTTATGAATAGTGAAATTCAAGCTTACACTGATCGATGAGCTCTGATGCGTCGTATTGTAGCACCTTCACATATCTGGAAAGGTACGAGCTTGATACTCTCTCCAGACGTTCAAGGCCCGAATTCGAGAATTCGACTCTCAAAGTGTGAAACAAATCCGGCAAGCATATGGTCCTCAGTTTCCAATTGGTGAGTGATACCGAAAGAATGGCATCTTTTGGCAGACACTCGAGGATTGAAAACATGATCTCGGGGGGTAAAATTTCCATTGGAATGGACTGGGTTTTTATCCGGATTTTGTCCAGATTTCACGTCACGATACCAATTGCTGCAAAGCACCACGAAAGTAAGAAAAGTTAGTCTTGCAACTACGCCAATTTAAAAGATTGTTGTTTGTCTCCAAGGCCAGAGAGCTAGGTCTGCTAGGTGTGCTAATATTATCGAGTGAGTTGCCAAACGGCGTGAAGGGTAATGTTGATTGAGTCACCTAATGGGAGGTCGGGTGAAAGGAGGGGAAGGCATTAGTTGGCAACGGAGTCCTAGAAGATATCGGCTAGCTGATCGACACCTAAAACGGTTCTCCAATTGACGCCAAAAGATGTTGGCAAGAAGCGAGCTCTAATTCGTTGCGGGTCTCAAATAAGGATATTTAAGAAAGCGATGGTAACACAGAAAACCAGGGTTTCAAACGAGGTTGGCAGTGGAGTCCGAAAGATGTTGGCTAGCTGAACGACCCCCAAAAGGGTTCTGCCGACACCAAAAGGTGTCGGCAAAAAGCAAACTCTATTCTGTCGTTCAGGCCAAGTCTTGATCGGCGTTAAAATCACGAGCAACCGAAAGGGTTTGGCAGGCAGCTTCCATTGGTCAGATATGGGGTAAGCGGCTGTCACAAATAATACGGGCTTATGGTTGGGTTGTGCAGGTAACCGTCTAAGACCCCGCATGATTTTATGCTCATTATCAATTAGTGCTTATTCTCGCCAGAATGTGAATTGAATACGGCACATCAGGTCGTGTTTGCTTCAAGGGCTATGCTACATCGCTAAGCGTTTCCTGAGCCACAAAAGCTATCTCAGATGTCACCCCATGAAGTAAAGCTATAATCTGTTGCAAGGAATTTGACGACCTGGTAGAGTTCAGTCGGTAAAAATCAACAACTTGTGTTAGTCGCTGCACCTCTTCTTGATAAAAACGGAGCGTTACTTGGGCTTCGCAAAGACTGGATTGAAGATCAGCCAATGTTCCTTCCGCCACAAGCCTTCTTTCTTTCTCAGTTCTGGCGTCCTCCTTGACTTCTTCCAATGCAGATAACACTGCCCCCGTTTCATGAGGGTTACCTGCCGCGCAAGCAGCTTGCAAGATCACCGGCTCATGCCTTTCCTCTGTGTTCGACTGGGTCTCCTGCATGGCTTTCTGGAATCTAACATCAGGGCCTGATTTTGACTCAAGGAGTATACTGACTAGATACTTCTTCATTTCTGTGAATAGCGTAGAACGATGTTCCAATTCCGTTGCACAATGTTATATAGACACCGGTCGAGTGTTTGCTCAAATGCTTTTGAAACAATGGCATGAGAGCTTCATCCATAATTTTCCAAGAATATGGGGTGTTAATATCCGGCTTCAGGCGCACGTGGGAAGGATTGACGTTGATCCCTAAATTTTCGTCTAAGGATCTGTTAGCGAAGTGTCAATACTTCGTATATAGACGTACAAATGTGCTGTGACAGGCGCTTACGGCATGTAGACCGACAGGAAGCGCGGCGTACATTCTTTTTGGATTCTTGAAATGGCATTGTGGCATTGAGCCTGTGGTTTTCATAAATTTTACTTGGGGTTCGCAGTATTTAAGTTTTCTAATTTAAGGAGCCGTTTTAGTCACGGCCCTCTGATTACTGACAATGAATTTCAACGCCCGTGCCTTGTCTATGGCCTGAGAAATGACCAAAGATTTCTTCCGTTGGACCAAGGTTGGAACTCCTGCTCAAAAAGTTCGACTTCTAAATGAACATTCGACCTAACGAGTTCTCTTACTTCCTCACGAATATCGAGGCGTGCGGACACTAGAAGTTGCCATTAGTAGGACTTACGCAAATATAACTGCTCGCTTCCTTACCAGAGACTAGTAGTTTTCCAGTTTGGCGTTTCATTTCCAGTGAAAGATGATCATCCCACCTTGCAGGTCCTCCCCGGACTTCAATCAAGTCATGATGGCCAAACCTCTTTGGGTTGGTATCAGTTGAGGCTGTCAACGTGTCATAAATGATAACATGGAGAAGCTGCAGCTGTTAGCATAGCATTGAATGATCGAGCTCACTGGGGATTTGTTCAACGGGCTTACATATCCATCGTCTTGTGTAACTAACTGTTGAAGCCAATCATGGGAACTCTCCCAGTCACCAACTCCATCTAACTGCCAAATGAGCGAGATTCTCTGCGTATAAGCTCTTGCTCTACGATGGTCATCAAGTAATTCCTTGATATAGGGTAACTGAGTTGCCACGCCAATACCAGTTGCTATCATAACGACATGGCCGTAGTCACCCATGCCCGAAGATATCCCCAAAGGATGGACTGGTGATGGTCCAAACGGTCCATCTATCCAGGCAAAATGCTCGTTATTGACATCAACACGTTCCAATAGCCTCTTGGTAAACCCAGTGCGCGGTCGAAAGAGGAGTGAGATAGATGTCGTCCTACCAGCATCGTCTTCCTCCCACCAGGCAATAGTAAATGGATGACTTTGAAACAAATAAAACATGCCGACTCCGGGAACGCCTAGAAGAATGCGTTCGCCAGCACGCACTTTCCAAGGCCTTGGAAGAGAGAGAGTAATTCGAGCAGCATCTCCGCGACGTTGTAACGAAAAGCGGGCAAGGTTTCTTCCAACGCCGACATTGCGGTACAACATCCTAATCAGCTGCGTGGTGCCAGAAAAGGCTAAGGTACACATATACAATATGCTGTATATGCTGGAGGCTCTTGAAAAGGAATGCGTGTGCTGCCATATCGTGTATATCATCACTAATGAGCATCCCTGGTGGGTTTTGAGGAACAGCTCGTACACTCTCCTCTTTACAAGTGGCAAGATTATCAGCGAGAGAAGGAAACTGGCAGACTACATACAAATTGTGTTAGATTGCTCAAAACTTATGCTGCTGCTGCTCACTTACCAGAACTCCGTACAGTTGAGCGTCTTCGGATAGACTGATTGGTTTTGTGGATGCAATGATTATCACATGAACAAGGGCTTCAAGTATCGCCAGGGAACCAAATACGCAATGAATGAATCCATAGCGATATAAAGAGACCCCTAAAAGCCTTGCTCCAAACTCAAAGCCACTACTCAGAAACATTGGGATCAACTGGACGAGACATAGCCGAGCCGCCCTGCGACTGGCTTCAGGAAGTGAGTGAACCTTCCAGGCGTTACAAAACGCCGTTCCACCAAAGCAGAGAAGACCTAAGAGAAAGTCCACCCTGGATAGACTGTTAAGACACCGCAAGGCTTTCAGGGGCCTGGCATAAACAATATGGGATAGAACAAATGGTCGAAGTGGCCCCATTA
The DNA here is from genome assembly GCA_023626575.1 of Penicillium sp. PF1803. Lineage (NCBI taxonomy): Eukaryota > Fungi > Ascomycota > Eurotiomycetes > Eurotiales > Aspergillaceae > Penicillium > Penicillium sp. PF1803. The sequence goes on from JAMAGZ010000244.1 coordinate 10,053, forward strand.
TCACCCGCACTGTCGCTTGTGCATAGCGAAAAAAGCTTAAGCACATGAGCGTTCCAAGGATAGTGATAGATAAATAGGCTTCCGTCGTATTAAAAAAAGTCATCCTAGTGCGTATTTTGGGCTTGCTGAAGATAATTCTGATTGCCAATTTAATGCAGTTGTAAGATGGCTAGTTGACACATATATGTAGAAAAATAGGAAAAGACCCCCCCCATAAGGGGGCGGCGCTCAGGCTCTCCCAATGCTTATTTTTCTAATTCTCACTGGGCGGAACGCAGTCGCAAACCCCTTCGCAAACCCCTTCTCTTCACTTTCCTCTCACGGCCGTCACCTGCCAGTCCAGACCACGGCTATTTGCCCCGAGTAAATCAAAGTCAATGATCACTTGGGCTGTCCTTAGTACATTCAGTCGGCTCTCTCCTCTTAATGTTCGACATAATGTCTGCTCTCAAGGCTATCAACTGGGAGACCTTATTCAATTTCTTCCGGTGTCGCTCTTTGCGGCTCTCAGCAAGAGCCTTTTCAAAGGTAGACTGGTCCACTCGTTGTAAGCCGGGGAAAAGTTTGTCCTATACATCAGGCATTAGTTAAGTTGCTGCTACTTGTGTTGAATACCTACAAGGAATTCATCCGGGTATGGCTTCCGTCCTCCGTTGGTGGAATTATAGGCGACAGATGCTCGTGGGTGAACAATAAGAACATGGACGTGCGCCCCGCATTGATCTGCAAGCTCATGAGCCTTCTTGATCAGTGTAGGTGCTCTTTTGTAGAACTTCGTGCGATCTTTTTTTTGTGGATCAGGACCGCCCATGATGGCTTGGATTGGGAAATAATTGTGTAGATTGTAGTCTAGTTTTACTGCATACATCGGGAGACGAATATTTATATTGGATGAACACACTCTTTGTATTTTCAAATGATATCAAAAAACGTAAAAAATGATTTGGGTAAAGGATCGACCATTCAGTAACGCCACCGACGATTCAATACACTACGGTCTACTACAGAAATCTGAACATATTCTTTTAGTAGTTGCCACATCCCCCATGGATCCTGACCCCCGCTTCCGCCGGGTGCCCCGAGCCCGGCCCCCGTTTTCCAGTGTAAGACAACTTATGCAGGGCGCCCTTTCCGGATAACCGTGATTGCCGCGACCAAATGGCGATGGCAGCGATTGCCGAGTGGCGAAAGATTCGATACTCTCTGGGAAACCGTTGATTGCCCAGGCATGTTGTGCAGTCTTCACTGAAAGATGTACTTTGGTTGTTGAATGCCGCACGAGGAATACCAGGGGTTTAACAAAACATTCGCACTCTGAGCAGATGTCTTCTTGGCTGCCGAAGTGGCCAATTCTCGAAGAGTCTACAGCCAAATCTAGGCCGTGAGGGTGGAGACGGCACAAAGCATCCAACACCTCTCTAGCGCTACCTTTACAGCGAATCACTCCATGACACCAAAATTGAGAGGAATCTGTGGGGGGTAAATCGAGCAACTCGAAGTAAAACCTTGATATGAGCAGCGAGGAAGCTACATCCCGAGCCAGACGAGCACTGCCTGGTTGAAGAATCACAAGGTTTCGGAAATATTCCATCAGATCGATTGCATCAATAGAACCTGATCCCGGTCCAAGGCAGACATTAAATCGGAAATAGTCTGGCCGATGAATTTCAGATGTCTGACTCATCATTTTGCGCCATTCTTGCTCCGTATCAAGGGAGGACATCCATGCGTTGAAACCGCGGCGTAAAAATCCGTCGGAAATAATGTGACGGAAATGAGGTGTGCCATCGCGTGTGCTTTCTGTCATGCCAGTTCCCAAGGAAATAAGGCGGGCCGGGCTTCTACGAAAAGGCCAGATCTGGCGGCACAACTGACTTGCTATCACCCCTGTAAAATTGTATCTCAAACCGCCGTCCTGAAAGGAGCCAATGCCTCGCAGGTCTGCAGGTGTAAAGAAGCTTATAACTCCAATAAGCGCATGACTATATTTTATGGGTAAATAGACTTACAAGGGCGCGGCGGCAGTAGCTCGCGCACTATGTAGTTCGTTAGCTAGGTGATTATCGCCGATTCAGTATGTGTGCTCACGCTTCCCACACGAGCGGTTCATTATCAACCTCACTCGGTCTCAGAATAGTATAGTCTGTGATTTATCAGCGCATGAAGCAAATTATGGCGATGAACAAACCTAGTTCATCCGTGGACTCGCAGACGGCGTTGAAGTTCCCTATTACAAAAGATTTTGTGTTTTGGGAGATACTCGTGGCTGTTATGCCGAATTTAGGGCCGGTGAACATATCTCCAGAGGGCTTAGATAGAGGGCCGAACATGCGTCGGCGGTTCGAGAAAGCAGTTTTTAGAGTCGTTTCAAATACGTGTGAATCATAGCAACTGTCGTAGAGAAGCCACAGGAGCCACTTGGACATACTAGTCAGCAATGGAACATTACCGAATATTAAACGAATGAACCAAGGTAGGGCTGCTCGACGTCTTTCACGAAATATCTGCTTTGCTAGTCTCTCAAATTTTGCAGAGCAGTCTGCTATATCCCATAGCATAGCAAAGAGGCCAAGAATGATGTGACCGCCTTGTATAGGATTAGCAAAGGTTCGAACTCATATGGATGGAAACATACCAGAGCTTGTACCAATCCCAAGGTCAATGACATCTTGAATTTGACAGGGCGCCAAGTGTTCTTGGACAAGGAGCAAGAACTCTAATGGAATAACTCCTCTAACGCCGCCCCCATCAACAGCCAGAACCGACGGGGACATTGTAGGCGGAAGGACGTCAACTATCAAAGTCCTGTGGTAAAGACAGTAGAGACAACCTGTGACTTCAAAACGGTACTCGTAGCCAGCTACTGGAAAACCGAAAATCTGAGCGCATAGGTCGCAAATTGTATGACCGCAAGCAAGTGTATGTTGGGCAGTACGGAAAAGGCAATGAAGGCAGATTTTGTTGGACCTAACACAGCAAAACCGACCATTGTACGCAGATAATTGTTCTTTGCGTAGGTCCACCGATGACTTCCCTTCTTGTATCAGTCTATCAAAAAATGTCATGAATTGGCATTCAACCTGGTGTGACAATTCTTCTGCTTGGCCGTGACCCCAGTGCGATACATCGTGCAGAGCGCTCAATAATTTATGGCGATATAGAGACTCGAAGACATATCTTGGCGGTAGAGCTTAAACAAATATTGAGTCACGTCAGATTTGAAGAATTACGACAAAAAAGAGGGCGTGCCTTACCAAGCATATTTGGAACGTAATGGTCCATTAATAGAGCCGTCCCAACCAGAGACGACAGATCATTACCCTCAAACCCAGCGAGTATGCAACGTTGGTAGAAATGAGTTAGATGAGGGATAAAATCCGGATTAGTGGCTATTTTCGTTCTTGTTGCCTCGACGATATTGAATGGCTCATCAATAGTTTTTCTCATGTGTTGCAATGCGGCATCAAATAGGGCCATTAACTGAAGCCCTGAGGGTAGGGCTCCATAATCTTGGTTTACCACACTCATGTCTTCCAGTTGTCCCTTGATCAGATCCTGCATTCTTTTATATCGAGCCTCAGGGGAAAGGCACTCATCGAGGTAGAGGAATTGTATGCCAGAGAAGCATTGGGACCAGCTCTTGTCTTCCAGGCTATTTAACTGATGATAAAACAGCTCTGTCTGGAGTATTTCTCCAGCTATTTCCTCCATCTTTCCATTCAAAGCGATAATAACACGTGGGCGGACATTTACTGGGAGTGGTGAGGCTGACTGTAGCTTGATGCAATCGACAAGGAAATCCGCAACGCCGCTGAGGCCATCAAAGTCGTCTGCAAATAAACATATGACTTGTGTGAAAATAAAAACCAGCCGTGACCATAATACTAGGAGGGGATTCTGGTTGGGACTTGGGTCCCAGACCAAGGAGTTCGAGGGAACACCTTCAAAACCTATGCGTGGTAGGCCAGGAGATTTCTGCGGATTGCCGTCCGCAAAGAGGATTGGGCGAGTTGAGCTAAGTGATACAATATCATATCTCAGTTTGATACTGGATTTTGTGTCATGTCTTTTGATATTATTCTGTGGATAGAGCTGCTGAAGAGCAGCGTCCTTGGCTCTACTTCCAAGGAAAACACAAAGAGTTGGATGTTGGTAGCTCGGGTGAGGTAGCTCCTTGACTATCGCTTGTAGTCTGCCATGATCTTGAAGAGAATATTTTAAATTATAGTTGACAACTATGTCGAGCCAGCTAGCACGGTCTGCTTGTCGCATGACGAGACTATGGAGCTTGAGGGTTTCCAACCTCAAGATTGCAAGCTGATTGAACTTATATCAAATCCATCCCCCGGAAGTTGTGGCGAGTACGCCCCACGCGATAGGATCTTCAGAGCCTATACTGATTGGGCTCGTGCAATAGCAAAAAAGCTTGAAAGACAAAGCGAATATCTCCGGGATTAAGCCTTCGGCCCCTTATTATCCCCCCCCCCCCCCGGGGGGGGGGGGGGTGATCAGACCTCTGAGCTAGCTAATCTAGATACAACTTGTTCCCCGGGTCACAACTAAACTCCGACTGATATGCCTGTTGGTTTACTTTGAGCAGAGTAAACATTAATATTATGTGACCCCCAATAATGCGCCTGGTGTATAAAACCCTGCTCTTTGCTATGTAATATATCATATCTTTGCTCATGATGTTCCCACCAAACTACACCTATAATCCGCACAGCTTTAGGAACGGTTTCGCCCCATATCCTCTCACTCAACATGCAATATCCCGGCAGCGAAACCAGAACGCCTTGGGTGGATCGGGCAATAATTGGGGTCACTTACACGGCATGGGAGCCTCTCTGAACCCCTTCAATCACGTCGGGCTTGCGAGTGGCCAAAACGGATCACCGGGTATGGATTGGAACAATTTGTTCGTTTCGTTTTCCTTTGGATGGTTTATAATTGCTTTGGCTGAAATTTCACTATAGAATGGAGGCTGGGATAGATCCTGGAGCCTTTCAACCCGTACTTAATGATGTTTCATTGCCACAGGTTGCTCTGTACCCACCAAATAACTACAATCTGGCACCCTCATATGATGCAGGTCCTATCTGGAATAATTCCGCTCCTGATATTGTTCCTGCCGCTACGGCTGATAACCTACCTGGCTTTAGGTGGGTGTCTGTACTTTCTCAGATGTGAGGAAATTAAGAACTAACAAAGCCAGGAATTCTTCGCCAAGAGGCATCCTGCCAGACCAACAGATCTCTACAAAGAACCATCCTGTCACATTACCTGACCAAGAAGATGTGAGATCACGGGGTTCGGTGAGCAATTCTCGGAGATCTTCACCGTCAGAAATACAGAGCGAGCATGACACAACCGGATCAAGTGAAGGGAACCAAGTCCAAGAGAAGCAGGCAACCGAATTGGGACTTGGTGTCTCTGAGAGACTTTCAGAAGCTGCAGAACAGCTGCTTACGGTGGTTCATGGACTTGCATCCACCAGTTCAAAGCTTTCTCATGTGGCTAATGAGCTTCCTCTGACAGCGGTAACGCTCGCAAACACAGCCCATGAGCTTTCGAGGACGGCAACTCTTCTAAAGTCTGGAATTGAATCAGTATCAGATGTTCATGAAAGTCTTAACACAAAGTTTCAACATATCTCTGATAATGTGGTTAAGCTGAACGAGACTATGGATGAGCTACTCAAACGGGAAAGGATGGTGATTGAGGCCTTCGGGGATCTGGAGGAGAGGCCTGGTCGTGCCCATGTACCTTTTGAATTTCAAAGCAGGAGACGTGGGCAATGACAACTCATTGGTACTGTTTTAATCACTATGTATATTACATTCAACGAGACCTACAGGTACAAAAGCCGGAAACCTACCCTAATTGTAGAGCTACCTTTGATTCTGGTACGTCGCTGTAAATTTCGTACAACGGGTTACGACAGGACAGCATTTTAATTGATATAACTGAACCCCAACAACCGCATCCGCCCCTCCCCAACTCCCAAACACAACCGACCCCCACCTCCCCCTTCCCCGGGCGGCCCAGGCCACTGTAGTGGGCGGAGCGCCAAAATGGGGCACAGAATGATCTTGCCAACACCGTTTGGGCTCCGCTACGATAATGCGGACCTGTTTTAATTTAAGCCCCAGCGATTTCTCTACCTTCTACAAACCTTTTCTAAACTTCCATAAACACACAGTACGAGACATTCTCCCGAGAAATTCATTCAATGTCTTCCGTGCCCGAAATGCACTTGACTGGCCTCAGTGATGTGTTGGTAAGTTTCGCTTATACTCCAGCGCACCGATCAGTTAAGCACCATTAGCCTGATCGTTAACCAAGTACAGCCGATCCCTATGCCACAGGAATCAAATGTTCATGGCCTTGCAGAACGCCTGCTCAGCAGAGAGCAAACGTCACGGATCTACCAGGAGCAGTTGGAGCACCGCATTAGGCAGAACTCGCTTGCTTATGAGGAACTGCGACAGTATTGCAATCGTCTAGAAAACAAGGCTTCGGATAGTGACCAACAAAAGATACATCATGAGACATCTATCCGCCACGCTTTGGAGGATAAGCGGTCGATTGCCCATGAACTAGGCTTGGAAAGAGCAAAGACCCAGGAGTTGGAGTCCCGCCTTGCGAGTATCTATCCTATGTTTCAGACAATCCTCTTTCGAATGAATCAGCCACAACCTTACAAACATGACCCCAATGTTCTCAAAGAGGTTGAAGAGCAACGACAGAAGATATCTTCTCTTCAAGCGCAACTTCAAGCCAAGGAGGAAACGACCCGGGCACTAGAATTGGCCCTCGACAATGTGTTTCACAGCTCTCAGGTATGCTGCTCTACCAACAGTACATTCACCGTGGAGAACGTCCCCGAGCACTGTGACAATGACCAGGCGCTGGATCTTTTAGATGATACTATGATTTAGTAGTATCAGTGCTTAGTTGGCCTACTTTTCTTCTTCTTTCTGCGCCACGGGCGAGTTCAAACGGTGTAAAAAGACTTTATACTCGGAAGCAGCAATCAATATCTATGCTTCTGGTCATGAGGCGTAATTATAGCACTCAAAAATGCTTACGAAACGTATCTGTTTTACTGTTGGTTCATGATTAGGCTATCCAAGGAAATCGCAATCAGATGTCACATGATCTACAAATAGGCGAGCCTAATGTAGGTTTGTTAACATGACTCGTGCACCACTTAGCCAAATGTAATGACAAGGGTCTCAACAGTCTGAGTTTGAGCTAGGATATAGATGTCCAATAGGCGCCTTGGAAATTCAATAATTGCGAATTCCCCTTGGTCTACTTCTCGTCGACAAGGTCCGTGCAGTGTCCAGAGCCGTTGATAAGACTTTTTGAAGCACCTTTGAGACGTTACATTATGGGGCCGGCGTAACGCGAAATTTATGTGATTTGTGTGTCATTTGTGTGTCATTTGTGTCTTTTTGAATGATTGTTACATTACGATCTCGGGGCTTTCACTTCCTCGATCGGGAGAACATTGGACCTTACTAGACAGCCATCTCAAAAGAGGCAGCAGATGTCAAGGATTTTGCATTTTACCACCTTACAAATCAGGAATAGCTATGAGTTTTCCATGCTGACATGACTACAAACTCTCAATTATATCATCCACATTCAACTCCAAGTCCCATAATCCTAAATAGCGCATGCGAGCTTCCTGGAGCTGTGTCGTACATTGAGCCAGCTCATTTTCCATCATGTTAAAAACCTGAGCCATTTTTTCCTGGAAATTTAAAAAGATCTGCCTCGATTCCTTTTGCCACTGGAGCTCTGCTTTGAGGTAACTATTCTCGTAGACCAGTTGCTCCATTTGTTGGCTTATGATGGGACTGGATCGCTTTGTTTGCTGCAAGCGTGATGGCAGCCGTTCAATGCTGGAAGATGTGCCTCCATGAACGAATATCTGATGATCTATGGGCGTAACCTCTTCCGATATGGTTTCCAGGGTTCCGGATTTACTTTGAGACATTGTAATGATTCATAAAAAGGGTAGACACTTATTTAGAAGTACGTGGTGATTGCATATGTAGGTCTGCAGTAAATGAATCAAACCGTTCAAGATTGGAAAATAAATATACGTAGACTAGTAGCGGGCGATACATTATATATCTCCTTAATTTGCCCACACTGAAAGGGAGCGCAAAGTTTCGCTTTTGGAACTGATAGCCCAATGCTGCTTAGCTTGAAAAGGGATAGTGCGGTCTGCCATCTTGGGTTCTAGACTTAAAAGGGCACCAGCCCATCTTTGCCTGCTTTTTTCCCCTCCTCACTTTCAATGTAACTGAGACCGAATCGAGTATGAGCTCGCAGAGTAAGACTCATGGACCACGTTTTTAACCACAACAACCGCCATGCATTGCCACGTGGCTCTGAAGGTCGCTTACCTCAAGCTTCCAAAGATAGTGGCCGAATCAAGAAGAGCAAGAAAGGTGACCGAGTGCATACATGTGAGCACCCCGGTTGTGGCAAGGTGGGTTTTCCGCTACATATGAGCTTATGGTCTTCTGACGTACCACATTGAAGGTTTTTACAAGAGCAGAGCACCGACGACGCCATGAGCTAACCCACGAGAGCGTTCCCTTTGCTTGTACTTATGAAGGGTGTGAGAAGAAGTATCGACGGGCTGAATCTTTCCGCCAACACATGGCCAAACAGTACGTAACCCTAGATATATACTTGCCGACGACTGAACTCACCATATTTATCAGCGTCAACGTCAACAATCCTTCTGGCTTTAAGGCACCTTCACCCGATATGGATGCAGATTTGTCACATTCGTTCGAAAGTTGTCTCCCAGAAGTGAGACCAGCGGAGTCCCCGGTAGATTCAGGGACCTTCAATACCCTCAATCGACATGAAACATCTACTTCCGCAACGGAGCCCAATGTAACGGGCACTTACGGGGACTCCATGGCACTAGGATCAGATACTTTTAACCTACATTATGCTGAAACGAATCCAGCTCCAACAAATATGTCTCTGAACGAAGCCGCTATGGTAACATGCCTCCAGTCCTCTACAGCTCCTAATGCATTGGATACAGTCATGCACCAATACTTGCGACAGGTCTTACGACCAGAGGCGTTTAAACCCGTCTCACAGATATTTTGCCCTGCACGGGTGCACGATCATACAAACCCATCATGGTGGACCGAACCACAGCCGGATGACTATGTAAGATTCGTGGACTTACCACATATATACACTAGGAAAGCGAGTTGACAATTAGCTTAGGATCTAAACCTCCACCTACCGATAAGCCATATTGAGGTAGACCAGGCAGGCATAAACGGAGCTACTTGGTCAAAGACAGGGTCTCAGGATGTTAGGCCCTCTTGATGTTCACTGGACATTACACTATGTTTGTCTATTTCAATAGTATAGTAAAACTTTTGATCGCATACCTTTTTCTTTGGGGTTTTCGTCCGCGATTAATTAGTTTAGCAAAAAATTAATTGAGGCGCCTATCTACGTCCAATGACATATACCTCGGAGTTCATTTAGCCACTGACGCGTCCTCACTGGTGTTCCTTGATGGCTCACATCATTAAACCGGCTCCGGTAAGGCCAATGGAGAGTCCAGTATAAGATGTAAAGTCACCAAGGAATGGACGGAACTAGAAGAGAAATCTCCCAAAAAACCCTGGTCGAACTGGGGCCAACAAAGGCGAGTGTGACCGAAGTAGACCGTTCTACTAAAAGTATTCCAACAAAAACTTGGAAATGCTAATTGACCTCCAGGTACGGGAGGACTGATCCGACAATCATCGAACCGTTGTAGTGAAGAGATCCCTATACGATGGTGCCATTTCAGTATATAGAAGAATTGTTTTCCACATGGCCTCAAGGTTTCACGGTATTGAGTGCGAGCTATCAACTTTCTTCGATGGCTATTTACTCATTTCGTACTGGCATTTGATCGATTACGCTAGAGTAAGCTAAACACAGTGTTACGGTAACTTGGTATATAAAGCAGAGAATTACAATGCTTACTAGCTTATACTTCCATAAATTACGTGCTCTCATCTAAAAGCATAAACAAAAATCGAGAATGGGTTCACCAACAGTCATAAGGGTCAAACGGCTTGACGGGTCGTCATGATTCTTTCGATATGAAACTACAGCGTCCATGAAAAACAGTTGCGGTCTCATTATGAGGGTGTTCCCTATTGGGGATGTTCCATGTCGGGGGGTTTCCTATCTTTTGGTTTCCATTATCGGATGTTGTATTAGGAGATTGAGGTGGCAAACGAAGCAATTCCATTTCTGGGGGCTAAAAGACACTGTCTGAAACAGCTTCCTTGGCGAAACGGTCATCCCCCTTACTCGGTGGCACCTTTTAGCTTGGAAAGCACGTCCGCAAAAGCTAATTCCCGCAGGTTTCATCTGGACCACCGCAATCGGAGAAACACGAAAAGATTTTCCCTTTTAACTGGGAGTTGACCCCCTGATTTCAAAAGGGCAATGCAGGGGTCAATTTCGGGAAGATAACAGTCGCTGATCAAGGATGATAGCGATTAACGCACCGACGCAATGCAACTGGAGTATAGGGTATAAAATTTAGCCTAGGAAAGAGAGTTCCAATTGGTGGAAACGGAGAATAGAAAGAAAAGAACACCGAGCTTACTGGAGAAAGAATCACCCAGTAGTGAACCGTAATACTCTTTTTCATGTGAACTCTCAATTACTACATGTCGAGGATAGTGGAGCAGTTACTTACAGCTGCCTCCTATTGGTTTCCTTCGTCCCCCGCCTTTCTTTGTGTTTTG
>JAMAGZ010000245.1:0-20587 GCA_023626575.1 Penicillium sp. PF1803
TATTTAGAAGGTGAGTAAGAGGTTCTAGAAGGACTATATTACTTTATCGTTAAGGGTGATTTAGCTAGGTTTCTTACCGTTTTTACTCCCTTTTATAAGGTTAGTAAGAGAGCGAACGATTAAAGAGTAGTTATAAATAAAATATTAGTAAAAGTTATAGAATCTAAGGAAGACCTAAATATCACGAACTAACGTAGGTAGTAGCTAGTTTTTAATAGCTTTAACGTAGGTAAGATCTATTAATACTCCTATCCTATCAATAATATAGCCTAGGAATTCGACTTATTTATAGTAAAAGACGTATTTAGAGGCTTTAATATATAATTCGTATTAGCGTAGGCGTTTAAGGATAAGTTAGATATATTTTATATAGGACTTATGATTAGGAGAGAAGATAAGGATATTATTAAGGTAGGCGATATAAAAAACGTTAAGGTAGCCCCGAAGAGCGATATATATATAGTTCTAAAAAGTCGTAGGGGTATTAGTAAGGCTAAAGGGTATTACTATATATTTAAAATAGCTATAGCGAGTATAGAAGGCTATTTTCTATTTATCGCCCTCCTTAATACGGATCTAATAGTAGGCGTCTTAGACGTCGATCTTACTAAAGAATTTAGCGTAGGCTAGATAGTTAAGGATCTTTAAAATAAGGGGGAGAGGGTAATAATTCTTCACTAAGATATAGTTAAGCCAGCGATAATTAACGTATAGGCGGAGCCTACTATCTTTCTTTAGAACGAAAAGGATTGGGGCACCTATAGGACTCTTAGAAGGTCTAATCCTTCCCGCTTTAAGGTTAGTCTAAAGATACTCCTATCATTCTTTAAGTTCAGCTCGAGAGAGGGGGTAGATAGGGCTATATAGAGGTAAGGTATTAGGAAGGAGGTTAATAGCGTGGTTAGTCTCCTTTCGAGAGGGAAGCGTTTTTGATTTTATAGTGGATATAAGGTCGATAAAATCTCTAAACTCTGGAGGGAGGTCTTCGGTCTTACTATCGTAGATCACGAGGGACTCTAGCATTTCGGTAAAGTTTCGAGGGGGCATCGGAGGAAGAGGTAGTCGAGTTTATCGAGCCACTAGGTACGCTATTCTAAACTCGATTCGGGGCGAAGGCGATGCGAGATAGAGTCGAGTTTAATCTCTGAGTCTCTCGGCCGTATTATAAGAGTGTCGAACGCCTGCCTTTCTGCGTTGATTCGGTCGGAGATAGCTTTCTCCTGCTTAAGGGCAGTAATCCTTACGAGGAGGCGATCCAGGGTAGACTACTAGCCCTTAGAGGCGTTCGTAACCTCGCTGCCTTATAGTGAGCTTAAAGGTGAACCTAGTACGGCTTCGGTAGGGGCGGGGCTTTCTCCTTCGGCCCGTGGTTAAATCCCGCTAGTGCGTCGGGTGCGCTCCGCAGCCGTTCGAATAGCGCTTCGCTAGCGAGTTCGAGGAACAGACATCTTTTCTCCTTAGGTAGTTAAAAAGAAGATTCAGAATTATAAAGGGCTATAATGCAGGACAGGGGGCCTGTCAACTAGGTAAGGGGAAGAAGATGTGCACCAAATAGTAGTATTGGAACAAGACTGAATCTTAGAGATCTCTAAGTCAGAATCTCCTGCGATTAAATACAGAGCAGCTCGCTAAGACTTCAAATCAGAAAAGGCCACGGCACTAAATCTCATTACGTGTGAAAAGGTAAAGCCCTAAGGTCTTACAGGGATCCCTATGCATATAGATTACGCTCTATAATACGCGCTATGCGTCGTATAACAGGGAGGGCGCGGACTTTAGAGCCTGAGGCATCCCCATAGCCTCATGAGTCCCCATGACAACGTTCGTATCACTAAGCTACTAAGGCTAGCTTAGCTCGCACTACATGTAGCTATTAGCTACCTAGTAGGCTATGAAGCATATAATATTTAGCGCATTTAGATACTCACTAGCCGTTAAATTATTGGCGCACGAGATGTTTAATTTAATAAGGAAGAATTCTATAACCCTTCGTTACCTAACTAGAAGATCTATATCTATGAAGATACTAATCTACTATAGCTAATTACCACTCTCGACGACGAAGAAACCTCACAAATTCTTAACGACATTAATATACTAATCAACACTACTAATCAAAACGACATAATATATCATAATCTAGGGGGTAGAAGCCCTACTACGACTATGACTATATTAGATCATGCTACACCTCACATTCAACTTAACTAGAACGACACTATCTCTAATCATGACGAAATCCTTAGAGATCAACTAATAACTCCTCTACTTAATCTAAAATTAGATAATTCTCTCGGTGAATCAGACTAATTTAACAATAAATCAGACTAAAACGACGAACTAAACTAAATATAACTATTTATATTAATTAATAACACTAACTTCGACCCTTCTAGCTACGAACCTCTCTCTATACTATCGAAACGCCCTCGATCTAATTTAGATACTAGCCGTGATTAGGATAAACTAAAATATCTTTATATTAACCTCGCTATATTTACGTAGGCCTTCCTACTAAAGTAAAGTAAGTAATAATAAGTAAAGATCCTGATATCCTTAATTCCACTAGCACTATCCGGCTATAATTAATGAGCTAGCTACCTATTCGAGAGCTAATTCCGATAGTGTTACGACCCTCTGCCAGAGAGTGCCTCACAGTCAGACTTAGAGCTACGGGCTTGGCCAGGTCACGGGACGACCCTGCCAAGCCGACAGCCACACCCGTCAGGGCCTGCCGGGGTGTTATGTGGACCCGCGGGAGTCTTCTACATACTTACCGCCGGTAGAACTAAGGCTCCTTAGCGATTAGTCTCTGAATACAGACCCCCTTAGATTCCCTGACTCTAGTTCTTCATTCCTGCCAGGACCCGCTAGTACGCCGGTCCTAACAGATAGGCTATATAGATCGAATTTAATAAACTCATCGATCTACACGCATTTAAACTAATTAATATATAACTCGTTATATATATATATATATACCAGAAAAATATAAAGACCTTAATTAATTAGACTACCCTCGCTATTAAATCATTCTAATATCATAGGTATATACCTATAAAGTAGATAAATTAGGCCACCTCACACGATTTAAAACATGTCTATACGTACGTAGTGATATATAGGTCCCTAATGCTCGCACTAGCACCCTTACTACTAGAACTTTTCGCACACTTATTATAATCATTATATGATTTAACCTTAAAACCTTCTAAATAGATATAATTAATACATTCCTAAATAGTACACTAAAGGAAGAAGTCTACTACCGATACCTACTAGGGTTAAGCTATAGGAGGTTGATAGTTCTACGCCTATATAAACTAGTATATAGCCTATAAATTACTAGTAAGAGATAGGAAGACGATATTAAAGAAATACTTCTCTTACGAGGGTTTAAACTATACCCTAATAACCCTACCTCTATACTAATAATCATATAATTATTATAGTATTCGTTAATAACTTCCTTATTACCTACTATAAAAGTAAGAGGTCATACGCTTAGTAAATTAAATAGCTACTCTTATAATAATTTAAAATAAAGGATTATAGTGAATTAACCTAATTTATTAGTATTCGAATCATACGCGATCGATTAAGACGAAAAACATAGCTTAATTAAGTAGCGTATATCGAAAAAGTTATTAACGTAATTCACGGCTGACCGGGTCACACGGTTGAGCGGGTCACCTACCCCCATTAGAAAATTTCGAAATCGATTAGTTCAACCAACGCCCATTAATTTAACTAGATAATACGATTTTTACATGAAGTAATCCTATGGCCAATTCCTCCACATCCACTGCAGGTAGGCGGAGCCCTCTTGCGTGGCTGATCCTGCTGACTAGGCAATTCGCCCTGCGCATGCGATACTACCCTATCAGCTTCTACTGGTAGGTTTAGCTGTTCAACTAGCTGTAGGCCCTCTTCGACGGTCAAATCCTCTTCACAGGGTATCAGCTTATGCGACCGATTGCGCTTGTTGACTACCTTCTCATTGGCTGCGCGTAGATTCGCATTATCCTGCGTGAGTAATGCGGCGCTATGCAAGGATAGATAGGCGCCCTTAATAATCTGATTTACCACGCTGTTGATTGGGCTTGGAGGGGTATTTGACCGCCGGTGTAGTAGATCCTTTAGCAACGAAGCTTGCTTTTATAGCTAAATAACGGTTCTAGGCGTTTTTGGTGTGAATTAGCTAGACCTACTGCTTAGTCGGCTTGATAGTAGTGAAGGCGTTCGGAGAGAAATATTAAGCTTAGAAAGCACTCTCTCTGTATCTACTAGTACAAGGCCACTAGCTATAAAGCTATTCTGAATAATAGATAGCTTTTAGAAGGCTTCTAGCCGTGCGTGCTAGTAGTTCTCTAAGAAATCGCCTTTATCGATATAGTTATAGCCTATACGAGTAAGATCGCTAACGAAACGGCTATATACTCTCTTAATTACTATAAAGCAGCTAATATCTAGTGGTTATAGTAGATATAAAGAGTGCGTAGGTATATAAAGAGGTATAATATCGTTTTCTGTGTAGATTTAGTCGAATTAAGGTGTAAGGTGGCTTCTATGACTATCGAGGATTAATAAGCGAAATCGGCCACGTACGCGCGAATTCGTCGATAGAATAAAGATCTTTTATAGCTAGCGTAGGCCAATCTCATCGGTAGTCTAGCCGTTATCAGAGACTTCAAATCGCTAGTCTTTCGGTAGGTTATTAAACTAACTAGTAATAGCAACTTTGCCTTTAAAAATCACACATGGCGGTAGCGAATAGCCATCTGCGCAAATTGCTTCGATCGCAGTGACCTATTCGCGATTTCCTAGCTGCAAAAGACGTCTCCGACCGTAGAATTCAGCTCGTGTAACCACCTTCTACGAAGATATCAGGCCTATTACGAAGCCTGTCTCATCAAAGTTGTAGATATCCTCTGGCTATATCCCGTTCTCGTCAATCACGCGTTGTACAGTCGCAAACCAGGCTCGTAGGGCTTTTGGGTCTTCGTTTAATGCGCGTTAGTAGTCGTATCGTACCGAGAAGCGTGATCGAAGCTTATCGCGCCGTTCAATAAATGTTGAAGCCCAATTCACGCCAACGGTTAATGGGGGTGTTGTTCCACGCGCTGTAAGAAGGATATTAGCCATCTCTCGTACACTAGAGGGCCTAGGCGCTGCTCCACGCGAATCCATAGAGAGAATCCATTCAGTGAGCGCATCCTCCTCTAATTGAGTCAATTTATAGCGATTCGGGCGCTTATCAACGCGTGCAGTTCGGCCGTTGGCGCGTGCTTATAGTGTAGAGAAAGGTATTTTGTATAGCTTCGCTGCTGCGCGAATAGATGGGATACGGCCATCTTTGATATTGGAAAGGGCTAATAAGATCTTGCCCTCCTGATTGACTAATTTCTGCGAGGATTCAGAGCGAATTGGTGGCATGGTAGGTGGTTGAAGTTGGTATGTGGGTAGAAAGACGCGATTTTGGATGGGGTGACCCGCTCAACCGTGTGACTTGGCCAGCCGTGAATTACGTTACTAGATTTAACCTACTTAATAATCATAAACTAATCAAAATACCACTACTAACTATATAAAAGCTTAATCTAATCATAATAAAACTAATTAATCTATAAATAATTAAGCTATACTAGTAGAAGTATAGATCTACCCTTTTCCTCGCTATTTAGACCTATCTAGATACTATATTCGCTAACTAACTACTAGTAATATCGCTTACTTACTATAATAAATAGCATTTAAAAGCTATTTACTATCTAATCTTATACCTCTATATAATAAGATATCTTTCTCTCTATTTTAATAGCGAGATAACATCCTTAATCTTCACTATAGCCTTAGATATAAGCTTTACCAATAATACTAATCGAAAAAGCTCTAAAGGATTTATCTTCTATCTATTCAGTGGCCTAATTAAATAGAAATCACGTAAGCAGAAGACTATCACTATATTAACCACCCCCCCTCGGTCTAGAGGGACCCCCCCTCCCGCTGCTCGGACCCCCCCTTGACTACTCGGACCCCCTATGCCTGATTCCTTAGGCAGAAATTCCTATTCGGGTTTAGCCTACTTACATGACTGCTGAGTCATAGAACATCAATTTTTCTGCCAAATTTTCTGCTAAATTTTCACCCCCACTGAACTTTTCTGCCACCTTAGTCTCTATAGTCTACCATTCTGATTTACATAGTAAAAGTGTATATATTAGAAAGCTTAGAATCCACGATTTTTAACGATTACACTACATCAAATCTGCTCATTGTTTTGACTGCGATTTAGTAGTAAACCAGAATACAATCGCTTATGCATCTGTAGGCGTAACTGCCTAGCTGCTGCCGCGGCCACGCCCACGCCCGCGGCCTCGATCTGTATCGCTATCGCCACTACCATCTGCATTATTATTATCACCACTTCCTTGCCCACAGCCTCGGCCACGACCACGGCCCGTAACCTCCGCTAAAATATGCTCCTGTGCCGAAGGCTCGCGCTGGGTGGATCGCTTGAATAGAGTAAGGGGTTCGTCTTCGGGGATCTGTGTGGAAGGTATAATAGATTAGGAGGATAGAACCTATGTAAACTACGTAGCTATTACCTATATAGATTCTCCCTCGGCCGGTCGGATATTATTCTGTGCACTACGTAGGCGACCTCATCGGCGAATAGGGCGAGGATCCTAGATTAAGAGTAACGGGTTAATAGGCGGTGTATCACTAAGCTTATAAAGATGCCACTACGGATAGTAAAGGGAGGGGGAAAGTTATAGTTTCTTATTAAGATACTGCTTAATAATATAGATATATAGATATCCTACGGTCTCCTTTAAATTATAGTTATACGTCGGTGGAACCGGTGGTTTCTTCTCTGATAGTAGAAGATACTAGTTCTATATCTCGCGGGTGTAGCTAATGGCCTTCTCTGAGATACGATTAATAAGTAGCTAATAGTGATAAGGGATATTCGTCGGGCGATGAATCCTCTCGCGGGCGATTACTACCTAATACTTTATGTCACGGGCCAGTGCCCGATGTGGTCACGTGTATCACGGGACCTTGGTATGTTGACGTGGGGAACGCGCGGGATTAACTTCCCCTCCTTAAGCTTTTTGTAAACAGCATGTTGGCCTAGTTAGATTTAATCAAGTCTTGCTTCAGCCCTTCACATACAAAAAGCTTCCTTCTACACCCAGAAGTATCATTGGTCATTAGAAAAGCCCTAGGAAAGCGACCTAGGCACTCATTAGAAACACCCCTAAATCCCCAGCGATTCAGCGACGAACACCTATCGGAACGGAATCCTCGCGCATAGATCTCTTAGCGCTCGAGACGTATTAGAAAGCCCTAGAAGATCCTAATTCCTAGGCATATTAGAATATTAGACGAAAAGCGACCGAAGCATTACCGGCACGCTACGTAACCGCTAGTAGTAATATAGTAATAGGAATCGATAAGCCCTCCCAGGTAGGCGCGAACGCTACTATAGTAGATAGTATAGACCTAGGCTATACAGAACGAAGAAAGGGAGCGGCGTCACTAGTAAGATACTACTTAAGAGGAGCGGATACGTCGCCTCGAGGTAATGCTAGAGTAGTAGGCCTTACTAGCCGTAATAATAACTATAACGAACGAAGAGTAGGCGATACTAGCGTGATTAGCCGCTAAATCAGTGCTGATTCCCCTATAAATAGAGACGATTTACTAACCGAAGCTATACTTACTAGACCTAAAACTATTTAGTGGAAGCACGAGCGACTAGCTTACCTAGCGAATTTCGATTAAGAATAAGCTTAGCGTAGATAGCGAAGCTATTAGTTCTCCCTAGGATTAATTTATCTACGTATTCTCTAGACTAGAGAAGCTAGTATAGAAGAACACTAGAACCTTTATAAAACTCCGCTAAAACACTAGCGAACCGCACGCCTTACTCGATTTCCTTAAGAGTATCTATAAAGACCTAAATATTAAGGCACGCGTAGTAAGATAACTCTACTAGATTCGATAACTAAAGGATATAAGCTTCTCTAGATTCCTTCCCTAACTAGAGAAGGAATTCGCGGATACTAACGCTCTTAAATAGTATAACGAAGTAAAAAGGTAGATCCTTCTTAGCGCGCTTAATAAGACTATAACGAACGCGTTAATAAATTAAGGTATCCTTATTATCTTATTAGGCTTAATCTCCTAGCTCTACGAGATTAGCTTAGATATAGATACCCTTAATATTAATAAAGAGGAATAAATATATCGTCCGCGCTTAACTAGGTAGAATAGCGATAAAATAGATTAGGTACTAATTATATTAGTAAACTATACTAAACTATATACGAAATACCGCTAACCTAAAAGTAGAACACTAAAGTAAGCTTAATAAGTTAGCTAGGATAAGATAGATTAGCGATAGGCTAAAGGGAAATACTTATGATATAGGAGATCTAGATACCTTATCGCGAGGTACGCGTTACTACTAATATAATAGCTAAATAGTATATATATCGCTACTTCCTTAAGTAAGAAAGAAAAGGGGCGTATAGTTAAAGTGAAGAGGTCGAAGCCTACGAGTAACCTAGATCTAATAACTTCTAACGATAAGAGTATAACTACTAAGGATAATTTAGAAAAAGAGTAGCTCCTATTCTAAGCCGCGAGTAGGAGCGAAAGGGGGTCGAAAAGCTACTAGAACGTAAGACACTACTATTTATAGTTAATACTAGAGTAAATAGAATTTAATTTATATAAGCTCTTATTAATAGCGGTTACTACTATTATATAATAGTAAATAAGTCCTTAGTCTAGACGTTTAACCTCCCGCGTATTAAGATATAGCTATAAATCCTTAATAGAGTAGTGCTAAATTAGCACTAAATTACCTATATTACCTATTTCGACCTTAATATCTACGGTTAGTAATAAGGCTAGATATTCGCGTATATTATCGAACCGTAAAGCGATAGTATAATACTTAGGGACCTATAGCTATATAAGGTAAACGGACGATACTTAGTAAAGAAAGGATACCTAGATATCTTCACGAAGTCTAAAGAGCGAACTAGATATTAAAACCGCGCGGATCGCACTATTAGGCCTATTAGAGTAAAGAGACTACGCGTTACGTAGGCCGAGGCACTATATATCTAATATCTTATGTAGAGCGTATTAGACGTAGATCGCCTACGAATCGGTAAGGTTTCACTAAACGATATCGAGAGAGCACTCCGCCCTAAGAAGTATATTAACCTAAAGGATAAGCTACTAAAACACTATTAGTAATAATTAGCCGCTTTTAGCTAATAACTAGCTAACTAGCTACCTCTATATAGACTAGGAATCGACTATAAGATCCCTCTAAAACGTAACCGAAATAGTATCAAAGAGCTACTACTATATAGTCTACTCTATAGCATAAATAAGGAAGAGCTTCTTTACCTACGAAAAACGTTAACGGACCTACTTAGGAAAAACCTTATACGCGTGAGCTAATCGCCTATAGTAGCACTAATCCTATTAGTTAGGAAGCTAGGCGGTAGCGTATGATTCTACGTAGATTACTAAGGGTTAAATAAATAAATAGTGAAGGATCGCTACCCTCTACCGCTAATTTAAGAGATATTACGGAATATAGGCTATACCTACTAGTTCACGAAGCTTAATATTATTATAGCCTTCTTTAAGATTTATATTTACCCTAGAGAAGAATAGAAGATAGTATTTCGAACGTAATATAGGCTCTATAAGTAGAACGTGACTTCCTTTAGGCTAACTAGTGCACTAGTAACGTTCTAGAGGTATATTAATTAAACTCTATAAGAGTACCTAGACGACTTTATATTAGTATATATAGACGATATAATTATCTATATTAATAAAACGCTAGCGGACTACCGCCGAAAGGTTAGTAATATACTATAGAAACTAATAGATACTAGCCTATAATATAATATTACGAAGTTAGAGTTTAAATAGGAGTTAGTGAAATACCTTAGCTTTATCGTTAAAGCTAGAAAGGGGATCTATATTAATCTAAAGAAGGTAGAGGCTATTAGAGTATAGGAGAGACCGAAGTCTATATAGGATATATAAAGCTTTATTAGATTCGCGAACTTCTACTACCCGTTTATACCTTAATTTACTAACCTTTTAGCATTATTAATATAGCTTATAAAGAAAGACGCTTTCTTTAAATAGGATAATAACTATTAACTAGCCTTTATAGAATTAAAGGAACTCTTTATAAATATATTAATCCTAGCTTAATTTAAAGAGGATTATTAAATAGTTATAGAAACTAACGCCTTTAGCTAGGCTATTAGAGTAGTTCTATTATAATATAGGCCTAATAAGTAACTATAACTATACGCCTATCTATCCTAGAAGCTATCCCTAGTAGAATTAAACTATAAGATCTATAATAAGGAGCTCCTAGTGATTATATAGGCCCTACGCGAATAGAGACCGGAACTAAAGATAGTACCTCGATTTACTATTATAATAGACTATAAGAACCTTTAATACTTCGGTAAAGTATAATACCTTAACGAATAGTAGATACGCTAGGTAGACCTCTTAATAGAGTTCGATTTTAATCTCCGTTATCACCTTAGTAAGCTTATAGTAAGGCTAGACGCACTACTATAACGAAGCTAGGATATACTATAGAGTATTACTAATAAAAGGTTATTAAATCGCTTCTGAGTGCTACTTAAAAGGTTAAGGTTAAAACGGGATAGCTAGACCCTCGATTAGCTAATGATTAACCTAACGAAGAGATTAACTTCGAGAGAAATATCCCTCTCTTTAAAGAAGAAGAACTCTAGGTAGAATAGAAAAGGGTAAGGGCGTCTAACTCGATCTACTAACGAATTATCTACGCTTTACTAATAGGGGAGCGCTAAATCGCCGCTAAAATAAATATTAAGATAAGTCTATCGGAGTGCTATTTAGATAATTAAGGGGTACTCTATTTTAGGTAATAAGTCGAGATTCCTAATAACGAGGTTCTACGTATAGGGATTATATAGAAGATCTATAATTTATACGTTACGGTATATCCTAGGCGAGACGCTACCTATTTAATACTATCTCGATAGTTCTTCTAGCTAGGAGCGGTAAAAGATATACGACGTTTCCTCCGGAACTATATAGTTTATAGACGAAGCTCTATATAGCGAGACACGAAATATAGGTTATTAAAACCACTACTAATCCCCTAGCGAATCTAGGCCGAAATATTAGTAGACTTTATCACTAAGTTACTATCCTCTAGACCTATAGGAGTAACGAACTATATAGTAATAATAGATTAGTTAACGAAGGGCGTGATTCTAATCGGAATAAAGAATATAACGGCAAAAGATATAATAGAGGCGTTCCTCACATACTTCTATATATATTATAGGGTATTACTAGCGATTATAAGCGACCGCGGCCCCTAATTCATAAGCTCTTTTTAGGAAATAGTATACGAAAGGCTATTAATTCGACGCTGATTATCCACTACTTTTTACCCCTAGACCGACGGCGTAATAGAGTATACTAATTAAGAGATCGAACGAATCCTACGTATATTTATAACGTACGTATAGGATAACTAGAAGGATCTACTACTAATAGTTACCGTGGTAATTAATAATTATAATTCTGCTTTAACTAGAATCTTATTATTCTTCTTCACTCACGGCTACTATATTAACCTAATTAGCATTAACGAAGTAGGGTAGCTAGAAGACGCCCTAACCCTACCGCGAAAGGCAGGCGAAACGTTCGTGAATCGCCTACGAGAAGCCACTAATTAGGCCTAGGCCGCTATCACTTCGGTATAGGCCCTTTAAGAAGAATAAGCGAACCGACGTCGATAGGCCGCGCCTATCTATAAAAAGGATAACTAGGTTTAGCTAAACCTTTAGAACGTACGCACATAACGACCATTAAAGAAGTTAGATTAGCTATATACTCGGTACTAAGTGGTAGACGTTCCGTCACCGTTCACCGTCTGACTTAATATACCTACTAGCATACACCTAGTGTTCCATATCGAGTTAGTTCGCCTAGTAGTAATAGACCCGTTCCTATCTTAGCTAGTAGACGATTCGTAGCCACCACCACTACTAGTTGATAGAGAAGAGGAATACGATATAGAGTAAATCCTAGCCGTACGACGGAGGAAGATTAGGCGAGGATATCGTGACGAAGCGTTAGTGAAATAGAGAGGATAGGCAGAACAGACGTGGTAAACATTGGACTTAGTGCAGGATTATAGCGCCTTAGATGCCTTTGAAGAGCAGTACGGCCCCGTTTTGGATGTGATTCGCCAGCAAATCGGCACTGAAACGCATGTCATCGCACCCCTAGCGAGCTTGACTAGGAGGGGGGTATTATCACGGGCCAGTGCCCGATGTTAGTCACGTGTATCACGGGACCTTGGTATGTTAACGTGGGGAACGCGCGGGATTAACTTCCCCTCCTTAAGCTTTTTGTAAACAGCGTGTTGGCCTAGTTAGATTGAATCAAGTCTTGCTTCAGCCCTTCACACTTTATGTATTAATCCTCGATTACTATCTTAAAGTTAGTAAGAACTAATAGAAGGTACTTTATTAATATATAAAGATCCTACTTTAGTAGCTAGTAAGACCCCTTTATATAAGAGGTAGCGTATTCGCTAAGGTATAGATAGTATTAAGTATAATAGCGGAGGAAGTTCTCTAGGTAATCGCTAATCTACTTAGACTTAATATAAGTAAGGAGGTTAGTAAAGATCGGCTTAGTATAAACCTCTTAAAATCGTGCCTATACTATATTAAAGGCTATCTATATCTCTACGTGGACTATCTAGCTCTAATAGCCTATTATCTTATTCTATCCCTTATCTAGCACCTTTTTTAACGCGTTATTAATCTCCTTCTTAGTAGAACTAGTAGTAAGTAATAGTATAGACCTATTAGGTAGCGGGAGACTATCTCTATAGGTAGTAGTAATTTAGTCACGGAGGAGAGGTAAAGCTTTCTTTATAAGATTTATATTAATATACTAAAGATAAATAATCGTGTGGATATTAGGAAACACCTTATAGATAGCGTTAATTAAACCTTCCTCTTTATTAGTAAGGATCGTGCGAGGATACTAAAGCTTAAGTTCATTATAGATATCTACTAGATAGTTAAGCACGATCTTATATATTAGCTATTACTTATTCTATATAAAGGCGAATCTAAGGAAAGTAGAGGATCTAAGTATAGTAAAGCCTATAATATCGAGGAGAGGAAGGCTATATTAATCAGTTTTATATTTATAATCTATAGAGATCATATAGAAATACCGCTTAAGTATCTTAATAGAGTTTCGATATATAGTAAAAAGAATAAGAATATACTTACCCTCGTCTAACTAGTATCTAGATTAGTGTTAGCGATATCTTAATAGAAGAGGCGTTTATCTTAATAGAGATAGTATTTATCTTAATAGAGATAGCGTTTATCCTAATAGCAATAATAACGATGAGAATATACCTAAATAATCACTCTCCGTCGGTTAGAAGTTCTATTAGTAATACTTAGATAGGCGTTTAGCTAGCTAAGAACTTAGTATTCATCCTTATATAGGCGTTATTAATATCTTTTACTATAAGGTATAAGGTCTTATCCTCCGCTTTTAATAGCCTAAGGATCTACCTAGTTAGTAGATGCTACTTAAACTAGTTCCTGATCTATTCTTACTTTTAGGTCATCTCGAACTTACGATAGGCTATACAGGTAGTAGTAGGGGATAGCTTATAATTATAGGTATCGTTAGTGATCGTGAGGATCTACGTGTTATTATCCTATAGGCGTAGGGAGATATTAAATAGGTAATCGATTACGAGTATATAGGTCTTCCGCTTTTTATATAGAGCTAGATTCGCTGCGGATAGCACGAATAGATCCTCCGGTAGAACGTCGTAAACACCCCCGCGATCACACTAGAGCTACACCTTTTTAAGCCTTAGCACTCGACCCTTAGTCTTCTTGCTTCTCCGCTTAACTACCGCGTAGCTATGTTCTAAGCTAAGCTTCTTAACAGTCTTAATTCCTTCCTCTAGTGTATTATATCGGCGATCGAGGGGTGGAAGGGGTAGGGTAAGGCAGAGAGCTACCGGATCCTTAGCGAATAGGGGGTCTTCGGTAGGGTCTTCGGCGAATGAGTGCTTAATAGGTAGATCGCTACGGGTAGCTATACTAGGGTTCGCTTCGATATCTAACGAGTAATATAGCTCTAGCCTAAAGGCCTGCTATATTAGGCGACGAGGGAGAGGGTGTAGGGAGATTACATGCGAGTAGAAAGGTGGAAAGGAAGAAGGTAGAAAGGTGTGAGCAAGCTAACAGTGCACAGGTAGGAAGGATAGAAATCGAAAGAAGAATAGATTAATCGGTTTACTTGATATATCCAATTCGGCTTAGGATCATAGAAGGATAAGAGGAAAGTAAGGTAGGACTGAAGCTTGGTAAAAACAACAACTTCAGCGCCAAACTGAATTTTTGAAATATCTCAGGAACCACGCCAGTTGGCAACTTCTAAGCAACGGCATTTTCAATTTAACTCCCTACGCTATATTTTGATACCGGTCTTGAGCTTACTCGATAGATATTACGATATTGCGCGCGTCAAAGGGCGTTAGGCCGGCCCTAGGGGCTTCCGGCAGCCCATTAAAAAATCTGCCATCGAACAGAGAGCGCGTACTAAACGCCAACCACACCGCTCACGATCTTCTTAAAGAGCTTAGAAGGGGTCAGAATGCTATAAGACTAGCTCCTAAGGTCGTTAACTTCCTCCGGTAGGTAGAAGACCTAACGAAGGACCTCCTATCGACGCCCCTAACCGATTAGTAGTAGGAGCTCGAATCCCTACGTAGGGATCTTAAGTAGGAGATCTAGGCTATTAAAGTAGCTATTAAACTACTAGCTAGGCAGACGATTCGATCATACACCGAAGTAGCTATAAGAGCGCTAGGGCTAGCCTATTATTAGTCCTCCTATAGCTTATCGAGTAGCTCACTAACCCGCCCGGCGGAGGTAGCACGTAACCGCGAAGTAATAGTCTATCTTAGTAATCGCTTATAGGTTAGCGTGTTCTGTTATCTAACGAGCGTAGAGCTTACTAAGCGCGCGAATTAGGCCCGGGCGAAAGTAGCTCGAATAATAGATACCACACCCCTAGCGTCCGTTATAGTGCTCGTATTACGTTAATTAAAGTCTAGTGATCTCCGCTTCACGATACGTGATACGAGGGAAGCTAAGGTGATAAGGACCTATCGAGAGAAATAGGCGAAGGGCCTTTATAAGACCACGTACGTCTATATACTGATATAGGGTATAATCATATATAACGTGAATATAAGGTCGCTTAGTATTAGTAAGGCCTTAAACAGGCTATAATAAGAGAAGATTATTAAGGATCTTCTAGCTATAAATAACTATAACTACGGGGAAGCGGATATCGCGAAAGTCAGCTAGCTATATATACTAAGTAGGAAGTTAGGATTACTTATCCTTAAATTCACTTCGCTAGTGCTAGCTAACGTAGCGATTAATAAGGGGGTTCTTTAGGATTACGATAATCTAATAGCCGTTTAATATAATAGGGTAGCTTATATACGGTAGTGCTTTAATTATTAATAATACGGTTATATAGGAACTACCTATACTAATATAGTTAAGTATATATACTATACGGAGGGCTATTAGTCTTAGGATTACCTATATCCTAATCGAGTTCCTAACCGTCTAGGCCTAAAAGAAGAGCCGCTATAGGTAAGTAGCCCTTAAGTAACTCCCTCCTCGCACGATAACGAAGGTTACGGATATCTCTTCCGTTAAGGTAAATTAGAGCGCGGTAAGGGTTAACCAGGTCGGCGCTAAACTTACCACTAGCTCCTTCGTCGAGGGCCTTTGCCTCGCGTAAAATATCGAGTATTTCTAGGTTAGTACGACCCTTTATGAACAGGCGAACTACCCGGTCTCTAAGACCTTTAAGCTAATAGCGGCGGTAGATTGGATACGTGGATAGTTCGGAGGCCATATAGCCACTATAAGAGCCCTCCCTGACCTTAAGGAGCTAGCCACCCTGCACTTTAGATAGATATACAGCGAAGTGGCAGTCGCAGCGGCGAGAGGTAAAAGATCGCCCGCTAGATAGAGGTTTATCATGCTTTAGGGGTAGGCCGCTACGATCGCAATATAGGTAGGCCGACTAGGCGTTCGAATTCTTCACGGTGATAGCGTATCCCTATAGGGCGGCGTATCGATTAAGGAGAGCGCGGGCTTCCTGACTAGTAGGCACCGGGATCAGCCAGTTAGTCGGGGGCGGTAGGAGGCCACTAGGTGGTAGAAGGGTCAGGGCGATTGGAAGGAGGGTAGGGTCGGGCAGAAGAAGGGCCATATTGAGCACGGATTTAAGCGATTTGGATAGCTTCGAGGGCCTGAGGAGGAGGATATCAGTAAGATTCCGGCTGCTTCAAGGGCCCTAGGGGCCCCCTGAAGATATAGCTGCCCTAGTAGAGGGGTAAAGCAGTAACAATAGCTGTTGCCGAATAAATGGTGATGGTATGCGGAATGTAGCGATTTAGGAATGTTGGAATGTTAGGATGTTGTGGAATATACGGCGGTTGTTATAGCAACACTAATGACCCCATTACCGCGAGTTGCAATAATCACGCGGTTAAGGTCAAGGTGACATTCTAAAGCAGCCGCAGGAGACGCTTATGCATAGTAGTATGTACACATAAGGGCTTGGCAGAGTTTATGCAAAGGTTACAAGTACCTTTTGGGGGTGGATTGGCGCTAACCCGAAAGTGGTTTAGTTTGTAGTGCGAGTAACGTTCATGTAGTGCCATTAACCTGACCCAAATTATATAGGCTAGTTACCCTATTAAATACTCTCGGTAAGATCCTTAAATCTATTATAGCTACGCGTATTATATAGGCTATTAAGGAATAGGGCCTACTACTAAAGACCTACCTTAGCGGCCGGAAGGGTATCTTAGTAGACCACGCGATCTAGCTAATCCTTAACCGCGTGTACCGGGCGTAAGGAAGAGGTAAGAAGGTTTCGATGATATTACTCGATATTATAGGAGTATATAATAACGTCTTATACGAACGGCTTCTCTATAATATTAAGTAACCCTAACTAGGCTAGTTCGTGCTATAGATCACGTTATTCCTTCGTAATAAGAGCACTTATATTAAGCTACTAGGATATATATCAGATAGCTTCCCTATAGCTATTAATATCCCGTAAGGATCGCTAATCTTATTAATCCTATTCCTATTAGTTAACGCGCCGCTAGTGTTATCTTATATTATATATAGATAGGGTAGGATAAGCGTTACGTACGGTTTTAGGTAGGTAGATAATATAGCGATTATCGTAGAGTTAGAAATATATTATAATAATATTAAACTATTAGAGAGGGTACTTAGGAGAGCAGAGTAATAGGCGAAACGGTATATAGTAAGGTTCGTACCAAATAAATTCGAACTAATCTACTTTACTAACCTAAACGAGAAAGAGATAGCCTAGGAACTAATAGCTAACGATATAACCTATATTAGATCCGATATCTTCGACTACGCGATATAATACCCTAAGGGTAATAACGAGATACCTATCTAGTATAGACCGCTAAGTATCTAGGAGTCTAGCTCGATAAGTATCTTAACTTTAATATATACTATAGAAAGCTACTTATAAAGGCTAACGATAGCCTAGAAGCCCTTTAGGTAATAATAGGATTAGTATAGGGTACTTTATTAATAGTAATACGAAAGGTCTACTAAGTAGTAGTAGTGCTATAGATACTCTATAGGATATCTATATAGTATTACCCTATAGCTAGATCTATACCCGCGTAGGAATTAAAATGTATAGTTAATAAATTTACTAAACTTTAACGACGTATAAGGATCCTTATTAGCGGTGCCTTTAAATCTACTAATACAGTAGCGCTTAACGTAGAGCTTTTCCTAACACTAATTCACCTCCTTATAGACTAGCTTATCTAGGAAGTAGTAATATAAATCTAAATAGGTACCGCGTAGGCTTAGCTAAAGTGTTTACGCTGATAATGATCCCTACACGAGACTAAGGAAGGGGGATAGAGCCCTCTTAAAGCCCTTAGGTAAGGGAAAGATAGTATTTTAAACTAATAAGGGATATAGGAATCACGTAAGGCATTTATACTAGCGCTATAGGAGGTATAGATCCTATACGTTATTAACTAGGATATAGAAGCTACGCGAGCCTCGTATAATAAGATTAAGATAGGGTCTCTATTTTAATAGGCCCTCTTAAGCGACCGCCCCTAAATAGTCTATTATTTTATAGATAGTAATAGGTATAAGGGTATAGTAGGTGTATTAGCTATTACCCCGCGTAAGGGTATTTTCGAACGGCGCTACCTTAGAACCGCCGATAAATCTATAGTATATATAGCTAAGCTTAACGGCATTAAAATAGCGGTAGCTAAGTTCGTTAACGAGCAACTAAATTATACTAGACCTATAAGGCTTATTATTTTCTCTAACTACTAGGCCGCTATCTAGGCGGTATAAATCCTAAAGCGATTATTAGGCTAGTTCGTGCTAAGTTCTATCTATAATCACGTACGAACCCTTTAACCGCTATAGTAAACGCCTATAGTTAATTAGATTCCTATTAAGATCCGTTAGATCCCCGTATATATAGGCGTTCTTAGTAATAAAACCGCTAACGTTAAAGTAAAGTTAGCAGTAATAGAGGGGAGAGTAGAGAACGGAGCGGAATAACCCTACCCCAAGGGGTCGGCCGCTAGTTATATCCTTCTAGTATCGACCGTAAAGCGTTAAGTACAGCAGCGTATTAAGGAGAGATAGGTATAAGAGTAGGTAGAGGAGCGAACTAGTAAGCCGAACTAGCGATTAGTGAAGGTTCTAGATAAGAAGGTGCTTCGACTATTCGAATCCCTTTCGAAGCTATATACCTCGGTATTAATTTAGATACGATCGATACGAATTACACTAAATCACTTCTTATATAAAATTAAGGCGGTCGAATTAGGTAAGTGTTACTATAGCGAGGGGTCTTGAACACCGAGATATATCTTAATATAGTGCCCGTTATACGCTAATCTAAGGAGAACCTTCCTTAACAAGATCCGGATAACCGATCTTAGGGACTTAATAGATTACGATACGATTATATCGCACTCGTAGGCCACCCGCTATATAGCCGAATTTATGCTTCAAACAGGCCTACTAGGGTAGTTCTGACACGTCGAGATCGAGCCGGAGCCCCTATAAGGCGAATAAAACGATCCGCTAGGATGATCTGGTAGGTATAGGGGGTGAAGACGCTAGGTAGGAGGAACGCTAAAACCACGGCTAACCGAGAGGTCGAGGACGAATATATCTAACATCACCGAACGCCACGAATCGAGAACGAAGCAGGATGATGTGGATGCTAGAGAGGGAAAGCAGAGATGGAGATGCAGAGGAAGCAGCAGGCCATTGTGAGGGCAAGATGAAAGATATATCGTGGGACTGAGGGCTTTGAGGGCGTTTTGGTACTGTTTTTCGGCTGATTTTATATGGCAAGACGCCGTTCTCCTATGTATTTACTGTTTCATGCGCGTGGGCTGGCGTTCGGATCACTCTTGCTTCCGCCGGAGGAAGCGCCTGCATAGCCATTACGCCACTAGTTAGGCTGCAACAGGTTAATAGAGTGTTGATTGATTGATTGATTGATTGATTGACTGAAGCTTGGTTGATTGTAGATGCTTATACTTATGTATTTTAAAAAACATCTGTGTTATGACATGGAATAGTAGGGCATTTTTATAATCAATTTTTCGTGCAAACATATCAAACGTTGAATAGATCTAGATTACATAATGATATAATGCAATAGCTGTTTGCAGGTTATATAGTGTAATTAACCATAGTAGTGATGTAGGTGGCATGACTATTATATGCGTCTTTTTATGCCTGATTATCCGATTGGATAGTGGTAGCCGTGGTATAGCATATAGAGATTCATCTATTATAGATGAATCTAGCTTTATAGGTTAATCTGGCTTTATGATGCTTCCTGACGGTTTAGGTATTTTTGCCCTTAATATCTTCTAGATATCTTACACCCCCCCGTAATCTTTATACTATAGTGCATATAGGCAGTAAAGTATAGAGATTAGTGTATATATGCTGCTATAAAATAGCTAGATATATATATATTAGTTCCTTCCGCATTCGCGTATAGGATGTGGGAGACCTATTTTTAGGAGAAAACCACACCCGAAGGTATCCTTATATTCAAATCTAGATCTCATAGAGATTAGCTAGATTCTTTAGGTCTTCAAATATTTCTCTTCTGACATTTTTAGTTAGGAAGTCTGCTAATTATAGCTTAGTTGGGACGTATTGAACGTTAACCTTTTCTTATTTGACCTAATCTCTGATATAATGATATTATATAGTAATATACTTCGTCCTTTTATGGAATTCAGGGTTTTCGGCTAGCTTAATAGCCGCCTTATTATCCACTAATATAGTAGGCTTACTAGGCGTATAGCCTA
>JAMAGZ010000246.1:0-20488 GCA_023626575.1 Penicillium sp. PF1803
GGTGTACACTACACATCACCGTGCACTACACTTCGGTGCACGAAGCGGACTTGTGACCACTATCTCAAGTTCGACAATAATTAAGATCGATCATCGTTGATTTAGCTAATTAGCGTAATTCTAATGCGTATGTGACTAAAGTGGTTTCTCTGCGGGGAAGCGGGTCCGGAGTGAGTTATTCCGACTAACTATAATATTTATGTATACCCGACGGGCTATACATACTTATATATCGACACACCCCCTTAGCTCTCGAAGTAGGCGTAGAATAAGATTAAAGTAAGAGCTAAATAAGATAAAACTAAGAAAGAAAGGATGAAAAGATAGTCCTTCTAAAGAGTGGGTAGGATCTCTATACTTAGTTATTAAATGAAGATAGTATATTTTTTAGTAGGTAAGCGCTTCGTTAGGCCGTCGGTAAGTATCTTAGCTAATTTTACCTACTTAATCTATACTCGTTTCGCTTATACTTCCTACCGAATCTAAAGTTAATAGATATCGATATAGCGAAGCTTAGTTTAGAATAAAGATTTCTCGCGTGTGAGTAAATTAACTATCTACTTATTATTATATTAAATCGTGTCTATTTCGGTGTCGAATTAGATAAATATAAATACGCGTTTAATCTAGTATAGTTACTTAGCTATATATTAGATCGCTAATAGCTTAGCTTCGGTAGTTAATATAGTGATAGCCTTCTACTTACGTGATTTCTATTCGATTAGGCCACTAAATAGATAGAAGATGAATCCTTTAGAGCTCTTACGATTAGTATTATCGGTAAAGCTTATATCTAAGGCTATAGTGAAGATTAAAGTTAAAGCTCTTATTTCGTTATTCAAATAGAGAGAAAGGTATCTTATTATATAGAGGTATAAGATTAGGTAGTTAATAGCTTTTAAATACTATTCGTTATAGCGAGTAAGCGATATATAGTAGCTAGTTAGCGAATATAGTGTCTAGTTAAGTCTAAATAGTAGGGAAAAGTGTTACGACCCTCTGCCAGAGAGTGCCTCACAGTCGGACTTAGAGCTGCGGGCTCGGCCAGGTCACGGGACGACCCTGCCAAGCCGACAGCCACACCCGTCAGGGCCTGCCGGGGTCACGTGGACCCGCGGGAGTCTTCTACATAGTTACCGCTGGTAGAACTAAGGCTCCTTAGCGATTAGTCTCTGAATACAGACCCCCTTAGATTCCCTCACTCTTGTTCTTCATTCTTGCCAGGACCCGCTAGTACGCCGGTCCTAACATTCTAATCGCTATTATTTAATCGAACTAGACCGTTAGAATCCGTAATGACTACGAACCGACGTAATAGCTCCCGCCTTAGGGGTGATTCGACCCCGGCCGTAGCTACTAGTAATAACCCGAATCCCCTCTAGGCCCTACCGGAGGATATAACTATCCGTGAGACCGACGATAACCCTCGCGAAGAAACCCTATAAGACCCGTAGGGGATCGAATCTAATACTATAGCGACAGAGAACCCGGTCGCTAACCTAATCGTAGACCTTATTAGGGATAGCCTAGATATAGAACTCTAGGAGGTCGAAACCCTTAAGAAACGCCTAGCTATCGCTAGCGAAAAAGTGAGGCTCCTAGTAGAACTATAAGAAAAAGAAAGAGAGGTAGTAATCCTAGAAGTGTAGGAGTAGGGAGCTACCCCCTATATAGAACTATTAGATAATACCGCTAGTTTAGCTACCTACTACCTACCTAATATAGCTAGCCTAAGGCTTACGGCCTTAGTAGCGTCGGAGGGAAGTATACTAACTCCGTTAGTCTTTTAGAATAAGGCTAAAGAGCCACGTATACCCTCTAATATAATTATCTATAAGGCTAAGAGCTTAGGCGAGTATAACCTCTTTAAATCTAAGTAAGAGGCCTTTTAGAATAGATACCCTAATTAGTTCTATCATAATACGCGTAAGGTAGACTAAGTGATAGAGTTCCTCGCGCTAAAGGTTAACCTAACGTAGATAGAATACTATAAGAATAATCTAAATAAAGTGTTTACATAGCTAGTTTTTAAGATACAAGCGCTAGCCTAAGTTACCGATCTTATTAAGATATAGCGAGAAGCTAAGCATAAATAGTAGTAGGCGGTCTAAGCTAAGAACTAGGATATATACTAGTACGCCCTAAGGCTTATAGGTATTTATAATCGCCTAAAGGATACGCTAAGTTAATAATAGAGGATCGACTACTTATAAATAGGCGTTATAAAAGAAGTATAGAACGAATTAAGGAGGCTCGTAGTACCTACTATAGACTAATAGGATAACTAAGTAGTATTCTATAACTAGATTAAGAAGGTAATACTAGCTAAAATAGCCTATCTAAAGGAGGCCTAAAAGATAGCGCTAGGGGATATTATAGACGCGTAGGGACCTAGTAGAAAACCTTTCTAGGGATGTAAGGCTCCTACTATATAACTAAAGGCCCTAACTATAAGTGCTAAGGAGGGTAAGAATATTATTACTAGGTCTAAGCGAGACTAAAATAGGGAAAGTAAGACCTACTACTTCTATAATAGGTTAGGCTATATCGCGAGGGACTACTATAAGAGGGCTATAGCTAACGCTATAACCTTAAAGGAGTTAAAAAAATAAATAACCCCGCGCTATAAGCTACTATAGTATTAGGGGTAGTTCTTTAGGGAGAACGTAAGGTAATATACTAAGTACTTATCTATAATACCTTAGTTATAGATATTAAAGCTAATATCTTAATAGGGGTTACTAAGATATTAATAGATAGTAGCGCGACCTAGAGCTTCATAAGCTAGAGATAGGCTAAGGAGAACCTAGAAGATATAAAGGCGATAAGTACCTACCTTATAGAGGCTATAGATAGGTATAAGATTCCCTTATATAGAAGTTAAGACGTATAGCTAAGGCTAGTAGATTATAATAATACCTATAAGACTATAACTATATCCTATAAAGTAGTAGATATAATAATCTATAACTTAATCCTAGGAATAGATTAGCTTAGATTAGTGAATCTAGATATTAACTAGGTAATAAGTAAGTAATTATATAGAGACGATAAACCGCTAGAGATTAAAACTCTCCTATTAGAGGACTTTAAGGAAGTCGTACGGCTATAAGGTATATTTAGAGAACTATAAGTAAGGATTAACGAGTTAATAAGAGAAACGTTAGTAATACTAAGGGTAATATAAATAGTAGATAGTAGCTCTATACTACTATAACCTTCTACTAACTTACGCCCTGAATACTAAGATCTAGCCGCTATAATAAGCGAGGAAGGTGCTATAGCCCTTCCTAACTATATAGAACACGATTATATAATTCATCTAATACTAGGTATAACGCCCCTATAGAAGCTAATTTACGCCCCATCTATAAAAGAACTTAAGGTACTAAAGTAGTATATTAATAAGAACCTTAATAAGGGCTAGATTAAGCACTCTAGGAGCTAAGTAGGAGCACTAATCTTATTTATACTAAAGAAGGATAGTAAGCTTAGGCTCTACGTGTGAAGGGCTAAAGCAGAATTAATTTAATTATACTAGGCTATAAAATGTTTATAATAATCTTAAAGAAGGGAGAACTCGCTCTGTTTCCTAGGGGAAAGGAGAGCGAAATGGCGGTCTCTACCCCGCGCCGATCTTCTGCCTAGTCGTCCTAGTCTTCTATCCGTCCGTTCCTAAGAGCACGTAAGGCTATAATATATAGTTTATCGCCGGGCCCTAGCCTGTTATAGTACCCCCTTCCTCACCCTAATAGTGGTTATTATAATATCTCCGTCGCCGTTAATTAGGGGGCTAATCGTTGCTAATATAGGGCTAAACTACCCCTCGTACTTCTCGAGAGCCTTATAATCGCGTATAGAGTCTAGCGGTTCCTATATAGTCGTTACGTATCCCGCCTATTTCACTAAAACTTCTATTCTAGACCCCTGCCCTACTTTACGTACTCTATAGTAAAGGATTTCCTCTACCTAGTACTCTAATTCGCTGTCGATAAGTAGGGGAGGCGGCTATAAATTATCTATAATTTACGATAGGAGAGGGTCACTAGTAGCTAGCCGGATTAAGTCTATATAGAACACTAGGTGTACCCTAGTTAGTATATCTAATTATACTATATATAGGAAGGGTACCTCCTAAACGGTGTACTTCGCGTGTATCTAATCTAGCTTCTTTAATTAACGTTAGGATTAGATATTCCTTAGGTTTAGCTAAACCTAGTTCCCTTCCCTATAAACTAGGGCTACTTATCGCGATTAGTTCGCCTACTCTTACTATCTATCTTACGCTATCGCGATCGTAGCCTACGCCTAATTAGTAGCGTCTTAGAGCTATTTCACGAAGACTTCGCTAGCTTACTTTAGTCTAGTTATCCCTTTAATAACGTTTATAACCTTAATTCTAATTAGGTTAATATAGTACATATATATAATAGTGATATCCTAATAAACGCTATATCTTAGTTATTAATTACTATTACTATAATTAGGAGGAGCGGCGCCTAATTATCCTAGGCGTAAGAGCTAACTACGTATAGGATCCTTTCTACCTCTTAGTTTATACGCTCTATAGCTCTATCTATCTATAGGTAGAACGCGGTTAAGAGGCAGCGTTAAATTAATAGCTTTTCGTAGATAATTTTCTAAAAGCTACTTATAAACTATAGTCCTTAATCACTTATAATCTATAGTAATAGATTATAGTATATATAGAAATACTTTAAGAAGGCTTTAGCTACTTACTTAGCTATAATTTTAACTATACTAACTAGGATAACCTCTTTTATTAACTAGTTAGTGATTATTAATAGGTTTATAGCTCTATCCTCTTTTAATAGGGATAGTCTAATAATAAAGTTTATTAAGATTTTAGCCTAGATTTACTAGGGAATTAGTAATAGTTTTAGTAAGCTATACTTTATATCTCGCTATACTATACCTCTACTATAGATAGCGTAGTTTTAAAGGAACCTTTATATATCCTTTACTACTCCTAACTAGAAAAACCGCTAAGATAGTATTATATATATAGCGTCTTAGCCTAGGTAACCTATTATATAAGAGTTATATACCTTTTAGATAATCTTTATATATAGCTTTTCGCTATTAGGAATCTAGATCCTTTATCTAAAGTATAGTAGACCTCTTTTATCTAAATAATACTTAAAGAGGCTAGTTTTCGTGCCCATTTCTATAGCGACTTAATATTCCTTATTCTTTAGTACTTCTAAGTACGCTTAGTATATTACGTTAGTTTATTAAGCTTATCGCTATTTATCTTATACCTCCCTTTCCTTAAATAACAGAACCTCCTTATCGAAATCTAATATTATATCTTTATCGCTAACGCGTAGTTACCTAGTACGAACTATAACCTTATTAAATATCCTTTAGAGCTAATTTAATAGTCTTTTATTATTAAAGCTATATAGTATATCCTATTCCTATCTTAATAAAGCGTCTAGGTAGGATATAAATTATCTAGGATAATATTTTAGGGTAAAATTAAATTCGCTCATTATATCCGCCTATTATATCTATTATTTAGAGAGTTATCTTACTTTATTAAAGTATCGTAGGTTCTTATAGTCTATTATAATAGTGAATTAAGGGACTATCTTTAACTCTAGGCGTTATTCTCGTATTACCTATATAATCATAAGTAGTTCTTTATTATAGATCTTATAGTTAGCTTCTACTAAGAAAAACTTTTATAAGATATATATATATAAGGCTAATCTTCTATTATCTTAATATTATAATAACACTATATTAATAGTCTATCCTAATATATTAGCTTTTAGTACTATTTCCCTATCCTCTTCGAAATATATAAGGATTAGCGTATTAATAAAGAGGTCCTTTAATTTATTAAAAGCCTCGTGATAGTCTTTATCCTACGAAAATATAGCGCCTTTCCTTATTAACCTTATTAATAGTGCTAAAAGGGTAGCGAAATATAGGATAAATAATTAATAAAAGTTCGCGAATCCTAAGAAACTCTATACCTCTTAAATAGTCTTTAGGGCTTCATATACCTAAATTACTTTAACTTTTTAGGGGTCTATATAAATACCCTTACCTATATAAATAATAAAACTAAGGTATTTAACTATTTTTTACTTAAATTCTAACTTTCTAATATTATACTATAATCCTACCTCTTAGAGCTTTTATAGGACTTTCCTTACTTTTCGGTAGTAATCCGTGAGTAAACTATAAGAGTAGATAATAATATTATTAATATAGGTAGAAATAAAATCGTCTAAGTACTCCTATAGGGTCTAATTAATAAACTATTAAAACATCGCTAAGGCCCTTATTAATCTAAATAGAGTTATATTTTACTTATAGAGACTATATTATATCTAAAACGCTATCTTCTATTCCTCCCCTAGGGCGATCTAGATCTTATAAAACGTAGCGATTATATCTAGTTTAGTAAACTATCTTACTTTCGCTATATTCTAGAGGATTTCACGAATTAATAGTAGGGGATACCGGTCCTTTACGCTTAGTTCGTTTAACCCTTAGTAATTAATATAGAATTATATACTACCCCCTAGCTTACGTACTAAGAGAATAGGTATATTAATAGGTAATTTACTAACGCGGATAAAGTTCTTACCTAATAGATTAGTTAATATCTTTTATAGGTATAGTAGCTCTTCCTTATTTATACCGTAGAGGGGACTATATAGCGGTGACTCTTTAACGCTATTTTAGTCGCGTTTTAACAGAATCTTATAATTAATCCCTAATTAATACGGATATAGAGGAAGTTAATTAGCTAATTACTAGTTAAATACCTTTAGCTATCGCTAGAAGTATACTAGTAACTTTTCCTCTAGGTTAATACGCTTCTTTAGTTATAACGCCTTATTAATATTATCTAATATAACCTTTCTAATTTATAGTTATTTAGGTATCGATATACTATTAAATAGCTACTAGATCGATTTCGTTAATACTTTTAACGCTTATGAAGTCTTTATTCTTAGTAGTCTAATTAATAAGTCCTATCTATTCTAGTAACGCGTCTTATTCCCTTCCTTATTATAGATATCTATATACCCCCTCCTTATAGAGTACGTTCTATTTATATCCTTTACCTAAGAGTCTCTTAGTATTATCTCGTTAATCTAGTTCTTAATAATATAGGTAAATACCCTATCTTACTAATAATTATAAATATCTATATTAAAGTACGTATTATAAGTGATTTACCCCTAATTCGCTACTACCTTATCTAGAACTTATATACGAATTTAAATACGCGGAAGATTAAGAGATTTAACGAGTATATTATTTATAAATATATAACTTTACTAACCTTAATTAATTAGGGCTTTAGTAAACTATATTTTATTCACTTTAGTATCTATTAGAAATACTAGCGATTCCTCTTCTAAAAGTCTCTTAACCCCCTCTTACTCCCATTCGCGGCTAAGAATAGGAGCTATTT
The DNA here is from genome assembly GCA_023626575.1 of Penicillium sp. PF1803. Taxonomy (NCBI): domain Eukaryota; kingdom Fungi; phylum Ascomycota; class Eurotiomycetes; order Eurotiales; family Aspergillaceae; genus Penicillium; species Penicillium sp. PF1803. The sequence goes on from JAMAGZ010000246.1 coordinate 7,463, forward strand.
ATTTCCTAAATTAATATTATCCTTACTCTTAGATAATATAGTTATAGAGTTATTATTAATAGAATCATCTTCTTTCCTTTAGTGCGGCTTTCTTTACTTAGCTCCGCTTTACTTATAATTTATTAGCGTTTCGCTTCTTCTTTATATCTTTAGTAACGCGACTTATAACTATATAGCTTAATATTAGCTATTTTATTACTATATAATTATAATCACTAATAAAGTGCTTATTATTTCTATAATAAAGATAGTAGTATACCTTATAATAGCGTTTAATCTCTTCTAGGCTTACCTATTTAGCCCTCTTATAAGTATTAATCTAGTAAGCGTTTATAATAGGTATCTAATCTATCTTATTAGGGTCTTTTAGGCGTTAATTATTAGTCTTCTTATAGCTATTACTACTATTTCTATTATTAAGGTTTAATATATTAATATTAATACTAATTTCGTAAAGGCGGGTATTTAGTTCTAAATAGGTAGTAGGTATATCACGATTTATTAATATAATACTTATATTATAATTTAATAACCTTAGTAGAATCTAATATCTAGCTTAGTTAAGCTAATTAATTATACCTATATCTATAAATTCCCTCTTAAGTTATAGTAAAAACCGTTAGAATAATAACCTATTAGGCTACTTTATTTAGTGTAACTTTTATACCGCTTAGGCTTAAGTATTTAGGTCGCTATAGCTCCGCTTAAGATAGTCTAGTAAGTTCTCCGGTCCGCTATTATTTTAATAGTACTTCGTGAATATTCCGGCGTTCTTACTAGCTAGTTTCTCTAATCGAGAGAATATATATATAAACTAGTCCTATCTCGAACTAATTACTCTCCTATCTATTACTAGTTTATTCTCTATAATAATCCGCTAAGTTAGCTATTTAGTGATATTTCCTCTAAATAGTGAACGGTTAGGGAGGCGGGGCCTTAGTTATTTCTCCTCGGGTACTACTAGTTCAGTTGTAGTTCGGGTAGGTTCCGTAGTCGTTTCGGTAGGGGTAAGTGCTTTGAATCTACTAGCGACCGCTTCTTCTAGACGCCTAATCCTTTCGCTCTATATCTACTAATCTTCTATTATTCGCTGTATTATGTCTTCTACCTAGGGTAGGGGCGACTACTATTAATCCTAAGGGTCTATAGTGCTTAGGGGGTTTCTAATATCACGACGTGCCTAGTTCGATTCGTGGTCGATTCGCTAGGGCTTTCTAATATATTTAACGTGCTTAGTTCGACTCACTAAGGCTTTCTAATATATTGATGTGCCTAGTTTAACTCACTAGGACTTTCTAATATTTTCGACGTGCTTAGTTCGACTTACTAAGACTTTCTAACGATACTTCTTAATAAGTAGAAGGAAGATTATTATATATAAAGGGCTAAAGCAGAATTAATTTAATTATACTAGGCTATAAAATATTTATAATAATCTTAAAGAAGGAAGGAGAACTCGCTCCGTTTCCTAGGGGAAAGGGGAGCGAAATGGCGGTCTCTACCCCGCGCCGATCTTCTGCCTGGTCGTCCTGGTCTTCTGTCCGTCCGTTCTTAAGAGCACGCAAGGCCATGATATATAGTTTATCACCGGGCCCTAGCCCGTTATACTACGTGGACTATAGAGGGTTAAACGCGATTATAGTTAAGAACCGCTACCCTTTACTACTAATTAACGAGTCTCTAGTAAGATTAATAGGAGTAGTGATCTATATAAAGCTAGATCTATAAGATACCTACTATAGCATCCGTATTAAGAAGGGAGATAAGTAGAAAATAGCGTTTAGATACCGCTATAGACACTTTAAGTATATAGTAATACCGTTTAGGCTTACTAATACTTCCGCTACGTTTTAGGTATATATTAATAGAGCCTTAGTAGGTCTTATTAATATCTACCTAGTTATCTACCTAGACGATATCCTTATCTTCTTAAAGAATAAGGAGACCTATATATAGTATATCCGGGAAGTACTAAAGCGCCTAATAAGGTAGAAGTTATTTATTAAGCTAAGTAAGTACGCGTTTTATGTTAATTAGGTAGAGTTCCTAGGTTTCGTTATCTCTCGAGATAGAATCACTATAGACCCTACCTAGGTAGAAACGATTTATTAGTAGCCTAAGCTCACTTATATCTTTATTATATAGTAGTTTATAGGATTCACTAACTTCTATTAACGGTTTATTAAGAAGTAGATAGTAATTAATAGACCCTTTAATAATCTAATTAGAGGGCTAGATATATAGAAGAAGGGGAGGAATAAACGCTAGGTTAGATTCGCCTTTACTAAGGAAGCATAGGTATCCTTCTAGAAGGCGAAAGACGCGTTTTAGGAAGCGCCGCTACTTATATACTTTAATACTATACTAAAGATAACAATAGAGATAGATACGTTAGGAGCTACTATTTACGTAATTATATCGTAACTCTATAGCGACGGACACTAGCACTTAATTACTTTCTACTTATAGAAGATACTAACCGCTAAGAAGAATTATTAGGTAAGTGACTAGGAGATACTAGCGATCTTCACGGGCTTTAAGGAATAGCGCTACTTTCTAGAAGGGAACAAATACCCGATTATAGTAATAATCGATTATATTAACCTTATCTAATTTATAATAATAAAGGAGCTTATAAGACGCTAAGTCCGCTAGGCTAAATACCTCGTAAGATTTAACTTCGTTATTATATTCCGCCTAGGAAAAATAAATCCTACTAATACTCTAAGTAGATAGCTAGATTATATAGTAAATAAGCCGCTAGATACTAAGAGCAGCGATATATTTATATGGAGGCTAGATAAGTCTATTAGTAAGGGTATAGTGTATTAGTAGGAACTATAAGGGACTATTTACCTTAGTATCACGATAATAATAAGCTATATTAAGATTCCTATTATACCCGCCGGAAGCGAGCTTATAAGTCGTAAAGAAATACGAGAGGCTACCACGGGAGAGACTATGTATACCCTTATGCCGCTTAAGACTATAGTGAAACTTATACTTAAGATATAGGGTAAAGATACGCTCTATAGGAGTATACTTAAGAGGGCTCGTAAGGAAGATGAGTTCGAATAACCCCCTAAAATAAGATAGAGCACGAAGAGCTTGGATAGCCTTTTAAGGTATAACGGCTATATCTATATTCTAGATAGCGAGAGCGCTATTTACTAGGAGATTATAAAGATCTATCATGATAACCTATAAGGAGGCTACTATACTAATAAGAGGACGCTAGAGGCTATAAAGCGAAAATACTAGTAGAGGTTAATAGTAAAGGATATATAGGAGTATATCTTTATATACCTAATATACTAGTTAAACACTATTAAGCGCTATAAACCCTACGGATTACTTAAACTACTATTAATACCGGAATAGCTAGCCTAATAGCTAAGCGTTAACTTTATTATAGGACTACTACCTTCGAAATAAGAAGGGAAGGTCTGTAACGTAATTATAGTCGTTATTAATATATTTAGTAAGTACTTACTCTATATTTCTTACACGAAAGTTATAGATACGCTAGGACTTATAACGTTATTCTACGAGAAATTTATACTACTCTAGGGAATACTAGAAAACCTCGTTAGTGACCGATGAACTATCTTTATAGCGAAATTCTAGAGTTACTTCTACTTCCTTCTTAAGACGCTAGTTATTAATAGCCTTTTACCTATAGACTAATAGGTAGATAGAAAGATAGAACTAGAATATCGAGTATTACTTATATAATATAGTTAGTTAGTGCTAGGATAACTAGACGAGATAGATTCCCCTTACCTAGATAGTATATAATACCGCTACGTATAGCGTGCTAAAGATATTACCCGCTAAGGCGTTACTTAGGATCCGCCCGGAGCTAAGGATATCGGTACCGGATAAAAAGACTAAGACCTATAAAGATATTAGCACTCGCGTAGAGGAAATACTTAGGATATAAGAGAAACTTTAGAAACGCCTAGAGGAGTCTAAGATAGTGATAAAGCGTGCTTACAATAAAAAGTATATAGATAAGTCTTTTATAGTTAACTAATAGGTAATACTTAGGAATAAGTATATTAACTTAGGACGGCCCTATAAGAAGCTAGATAACTACTACGTAGGACCCTTTAAGATCACTAGTACTATTAGGTAATAGGCCTATAAGTTAATTCTTATACCTAGATACTATAGGATCTACGCTACATAATACGTCTTTATACTAGAACTATACTATAGGGATCCCCTAAGTATATAGGAAAGGCCGGATCCTAGACTAATAGATAGCTAGCTAGAATAGGAAGTTAAGGAGATCCTTAGGGATAACTATAATAGCGCTAAATACTTAGTTAAATAGAAGGGCTATAGTCATAAAGATAACACTTAAGAACTAAAGGTAAATATAGAGGATATAGTAGTATTCGAGAACTATAATAAGAAAAAGAAAGAACTACTAGAACGCCTAAAACGCTAAAGACGCTCACGAAACGTTAAAGGGGCTAGGGGAGGCTAGAGATAGCTAAACTAGACGGCTACTTACCGGATAGACTCCTAAAGCATAACTAGCCACGCTAGGAAGCGTTAGAGCTATACTAGGGGAGGATCTAGAAGACGTATAAGTATAAGTAGTAGCTATAGGGTTAACTAAATAACGTAGAGGCGCGCTATAAAGACGCGTAGGAGCGGGTTACTAAATAGTAAGGCGAGGATAATCACTATAAAGACCCTCGCGAGATATAGCACGAGGAACGCCTACACTACGTAAGTCACCGCTAGAGTATACGTATAACCACACTAATACGCCTATAGAATAAGCCGCGGAGGTACCTTAAACTAACGCTTAATATAACGTCTCTATAAGACCTATAGTAAAGGTAGCGGAGGCGGAGGAGGCGGTGCTAGGCGTAGAGGCCTAAATATAACGACCCTACCGGCGATAATACCCTACGATAGCTAATTCCGCGCTCCCTAAAAGTTTTATATAATCCTAGCGAACGTGACCCTCTATATAATAATAGCCTAAGGCGCTAAGATAACCGTATTAGCTTAATAATTAAGCCTTAAATCGACCTAGAACTATTAATGACCGCTAGGATAGCGTAAGGAAATACTCACTATTATATATAATTATCGCCTCGTAGTATAGTAATCGTAGCGAGGCTAGTTAGCGCTAATACTACTAGGCGGAGGAACTTAGATATAATTTAGATACGTGTTAAGATAATTTATATAACGCTAACACCACGCCGCCGCTAGGTTACCTAGTATAACGATAGCTAGGGGTATATAGTTATTAATAGCGATGTATATAGCGGCGGGGACGAGGGAAAATAGAGTCACTATATTAAAGTTAAGTTATCTTAGACGCGAGAGTGATACTTAAGGACGATAGAGGGAGATATACGAGCACGCTCTATTTATAACAGCGAGAAATAAAGAAATACTATGATACTATCCGAACTCCGCATAGCTATTTCCTTTATCTACGAATTTTTTTTAGAATAGCCGGGGGGCTACTAGACGCGAGGCCTAGTTAGCCACACCGATGAGGAACTATAAGTTCTCATGATCTTCTCTGACTGCGAGGTCGCAGCCCTTAAAGAAGGGGGGGAATGTTACGACCCTCTGCCAGAGAGTGCCTCATAGTCGGACTTAGAGCTGCGGGCTCGGCCAGGTCACGGGACGACCCTGCCAAGCCGACAGCCACACCCGTTAGGGCCTGCCGGGGTCACGTGGACCCGCGGGAGTCTTCTACATAGTTACCGCTGGTAGAACTAAGGCTCCTTAGCGATTAGTCTCTGAATACAGACCCCCTTAGATTCCCTTACTCTAGTTCTTCATTCCTGCCAGGACCCGCCAGTACGCCGGTCCTAATAAAAAGGGTAGATCTATACTTCTATTAGTATAGCTTAATTATCTATAGATTAATTAGTTCTATTAGGATTAGATTGAGCTTTTATATGATTAGGAGTAGTATTATAATTAGTTTATAGCTATTATTAAGTAGGTTAAATCTAGTAGAGATCTTCTTAATATAGGCTACCTAATTTAGCTATATTTTTCGTCTTAATTAATCGCGTATAATTTAAATACTAATAAATTAGGTTAATTCACTATAGTCCTTTATTTTAAATCGTTATAAGAGTAGCTATTTAATTTACTAAGCGTGTAAGCTCTCGCTTTTATAGTAGGTAGTAAGGAAGTCATCAACGAATACTATAATAACTATATAATTATTAGTATAGAGGGTAGGGTTATTAGGGTATAGTTTAAACCTTAGTGAGAGAAGCATTTCTTTAATATCGTCTTCCTATCTCTTACTAGCGATTCATAGGCTATATACTACTTTATATAGGCGTAGAACTATTAATCTCTTATAGCTTAACCCTAGTAGGTATTAGTAGTAAACTTCTTCCTTTAGTGTACTATTTAGGAATACATTAACTCTATCTATTTAGAAGGTTTTAAGGTTAAATCATATAATAATTATAATAAGTATACGAAAGGTTTAAGTAGTAAGGGTATTAGTATAAGCGTCTTAGTTATTAGGGACCTATTTATTACCCGAAACGTATAGACATGCTTTAAATCATATAAGGTAGCCTAATTCGTCTACTTTATAGGTATAGACCTATCGTATTAGAATGATTTAATAGCGAGGGTAGTCTAATTAGTTAAGGTGTTTATAATTCTTCTAGTGTATATATATAACGAGGTATACGTTAATTAGTTCGAATATATATATATAAATATCGATAAGCTTATTAAATTCGATCTATATAGCCTATTAGAATTAGCTTGTCGAATAGGTAGCTAACTAGTTAATTATAGTTAGATAGTACTAGTAGAATTAAAGATATTAGGATCTTTAGTTATTATGACTTACTTTAGTCTAGTAAGAAGGCCTACGTAAATATAACGAGATTAATATAAAGGCGTTTTAGTTTATCTTAATTACGGCTAGTATCTAAGTTAGATCGAGGGCGTTTTAATAGTATAGAGAGAGGTTTATAGCTAGAAGTCGAAGTTAGTGTTATTAATTAATATAAATAGTTATATTTAGTCTAGTTCGTTATTAAATTAGTTTAATTCACTAAGAGAATCGTCTGATTTTAGATTAAGTGGAGGAGTGATTAGTTAATCTCTAAGGATTTCGTTATAATTAGAGATAGTAGAGATAGTATCGTTTTAGTTAGAAGTAAGCTAAATATAAGGTGAATCTAATAATTCAGATAGTATTATAGTATAATCTAATATAGCTATAGTAGTCGTGGTAGGGCTTCTATCCCCTAGATTATAGTGCGTTATATTATTTTGATTAGTAGTGTTAATTAGTATATTAATATTATTAAGAATTTATAAGGTTTCTTTATTATCGAGAGTAGTAATTAGCTATAGTAGATTAGTGTCTTTATAGATATAGATCTTCTAGTTAGGTAATAAAGGGTTATAAAATTTTTCTTTATTAAATTAAACGTCTTATGTGAAGGGCTGAAGCAGAATTGATTTAATTATACTAGGCCACAGAATATTTATAATAATCTTAGGGAGGGAAAGAGAATTCGCTCCGTTTCCTAGGGGAAAAGGGAGCGAAATGGCGGTGTCTCTACCCCTCGCTGCTCTTCTGCCTGATCATCTATACCTAATGCACGCAAGGCTACAACACATAGTTTATCGCTAGGCCCTAGCCCGTTATAGTATCCCCCTCCTTACCCTAATAGTGGTTATTATGATATCCCTATCGCCGTCGACTATAGGGCTACTCGTGCCTAGGATAGGGCTAAAACGCTCCTTATACTTCTTAAGAGCCTTATAATCACGCACGGAATCTAGCGGTTCCTATATAGTCTCTACGTATCCTACCTATTTTATTAAGACCTCTCTATTCTAGACCCTCGCCCTACCTTACGTACTCTTTAGTAGAGAATTTCATCTACCTAGTATTCTAATTCACTATTAATAAGTCGGGGAGGTAGCTATAAATTATCTACGATTTACGATAGAAGAGGGTCCGTAGTAGCTAGCTAGATTAGGTCTATATAGAATACTAGGTATACCCCGGTTAGTATATTTAATCGTATTATATACGGGGAGGGTACCCCCTAGATAGTATACTTTACGTATATCTAATCTAGCTTCTTTAATTAACGTTAGGATCGGATATTCCTTAGGTTTAGCTAAACCTAGTCTCCTTCTCTATAGACTAGGGCTACTTATCGCGATTAGTTCGCTTACTCTTACTATTTATCTTACGCTATCATAATTATAGCCTACACCTAATTAGTAGCGTCTTAGAGCTGTTTCATAAAGATTCTGCTAGCTCGTCTTAGTCTAATCATCCCTTTAGTAACGTTTATAACCTTAATTCTAATTAGGTTAACGTAGTACCTATACATAAAGAAGAATAGTGATATCCTAATGGATATTATGTCTCGGTTATTAATCGTTATTACTACGATTAGAAGGAGTAGTACCTAATTATCCTAGGCGTAAGAAGTAAATACCTATAGGACCCTTTCTACCTCTTGGTTCGCGCGCTTAATAGCTCTATCTTGTTACGCGGAGCCGACCGGTCACTATGAGTTAGAACGTCCACGGGTTATACTTGCCTAGTTCTAACTGCAGATTCTAAGAGTATCTCTCAATCGTACCGTTGCCTCGTAAGACCTTACTGCGGAATAGATCCTATTGAGCGTCTTACAGAACGTGCTAGAAGTGCGCGCTAAGTAAGTCAATCACTAAGTGTTACTACTAAGTGAATCCCCTACTTATAGGTTAGGTTATCTTAAAGGTGAACTATGAAGTGCAGAGTACTACAGGTAGTAATAATGTGTAAAAGGTCCTATCCTAGTAAACTGAATAATTAATCGCGAAGAACTAAATACATGATAGTGAAAGAGTGTCCTTATATATCTAGTCCTTCCTACTCCTAGTCCTACTCCCTTAGGGGTAGATCTAGACTCACTATATGCTCCGGCGTATACTCCCCTAGGAGTCACGTTATAGAGTATATTCTAGTGTCACGTGTAGTCTTACCGTTACCTAGGGTTATAGCGTAATCTAGGTACGGGTAAAGTAGTGGCCGTTTCCTACGTCGCGCTAACCGTCCTATTAACTAAGTGAGTATTAGTTATAACGGTTAGCCGTAGGCCTCTTTTAGCTTTATTTCCGAAGTGCTTCTATTAGGGCCTTCTAGGGTATACCTAAGTATACCGAAACGCACGTAATAACGCTATTCCTTAGCGTCCGTAGAATAATTAGTTTACGGTTACTCCTTAAACGCCCCTCTTAAGGTCCATAATATTATCCCCCCTCTTCCTATCCTTTATCCTTAAAGGATTTAAACGTTAGTCTCCCCCCTTAGGTAAGTGTATATTTTTCCTTCTTTTCTTAATTTTCCTATCTTCCTCGTTAGCTATACGCCTATTATAATATACCTATTAATAATAAAACTCGAAAATAGAATTAATTAAAATAATATAATAAGATCCTTCGCGAGGGTCTAACTATCGAATTTCCCTATAAGTATTACTCTTCCTACTATACTAATTACGTGATATTATTAACGAGTCGTAACTATACTAAGTATACCCGTCGTGGTTATAAATATAAGCGTCGCCTTTATAGTGAAAAGGAGTAAGACGCTATCGAGCGTAGTAAGCGAGAGATAGCTATCTAGATCGAGGAGGCTAAGAATTAAGTAGAAGTCTTATTTACTAAACTTAAACGTTTACGTAAATATCAAAAATTCTTAAAGGAGCGTAGCGTTCGTATATTAGGACACGACGCTAATATGATAGAATAATTAGATACTAAGGATCCTCTTAGTGCTAAGGACCTTATAGAGCTAGATCGTCTCGCTAATACCGAGGATACTCACGCGCTTACCGCTACGTTAGAGGGTATTCCTCTAACCTAGATATTAGCGGGGATAAATCCGGAGTTACCTTCTTTCTAGAATAGCGTAGACTTCTCTAGGTCAGGGGGTTCCCCCCCCTCCTACTAGTAGAACTATCGAACTAGCTAATAGTAACTTATTAGGCTCTTAATAGATTCCTATATATTTTCTAAGGTATTATACCCCTTCTATTTCACGAGGTAGTGAGGTTTTCCGCTAACCTTATTTATCGTTAGTGATGGAGATCCGGAGGTCTCCCTCTAGAGGAAAATCCCCGATCGGGTTTTTCCCGCAGGAGGTTTCCAGGGCCAGTGTTTACCGGCCTATTTAGGCCTTTGTGTTCCTTTGTCGATTCTCCATAGTCGAATCTAAGAGATTGTTCCTGCTTTCCCGCTTCCCTTACGTAGATAGCCAGAGCTATCAGGTTATGACCCTGATTTGACGATTTGATTTGATTTTGAACAAGACTCGTGAAGCCTACTCGAGTATATACTATAATAAGTCTACGACACGACTCCTCCTTTACTAAATTACCCGCGGCGAGGGTTGATTACAGTAACTTCATTATAGATATATCCACCGCTAAAGGGGGTAAGATCACCTAGATCACTAACGTCCTAGAAACCTACACTCTTTATACTATTAATAATAAACTTATAAATGTAAACGATTTTGATACCTAGTTAGATAATATAACACGAATCCTCTAATAGAAGAACTTATATAGATTAATTAACTCGTAACTTAAACGCCTACCTATCGATTCACTATATATAAAGCGATAGTTTACGGTATCGAAGGATATCTAATTATAGATATATTAATTAGTGTTAAAGGATATTATTAGATTAATACTCTTACGCTAGACCCTATATTAATTTACCGATAAATACCTAGGTATATTAAAAGTAACACTTAATAAAACTAATTATAATATAATAATAAAGGATTATATTACGTAGTGGGAAATAAGACGCTCCTAATTCGCTTTAGGTATTAAGTTTCTAAAAGCCTTCCGTGACTAATATATAAAGACTACCTAGAAGATAGTAACTCCTCTATTTTTAATCACTAGAGTGCTTCTTTATAAGATACATAAGGATATTCCTATAATAATTATAGTAAGATATATAAATAATAATAAGATTTATACGAATATAGAGGATTTTAAAGATATAGATTTATATAAGCTTTTTAATAAACTTATAAATAAACTTAAATCTATAGAGCTCTATTAAATAGCTACTATATCTATTAATAGAGTATCTAATAAACCGAATACTAGTAACCTAAGCTAATTTAATAATAGTGAATACTAGCCCTTAAAGAATATACCCCTAAGAGGAAAAGGTTTAGTTATTAAGAAATAGATTAAATAATAGAGGAATAGTAAGCTATAAACTACTCTAAATAACTACTATACCTTCTATAGCTATACCTATAAGGTTTATAAATATATATACTTATATATTAACTATCGTGCCCTAGACTAGAAACTAGTGAAGGGATTATAGGTTACCTATCCCTAGAAATATCGAGATAACTAGGATAACCGGAAGCTAGATAATTAGTTTATAGTTTATAATAACTAGATTCAAAAAAATAGTATATTAAAGCTATATCTAAATAGAGATACTATAAAAATAGATCCGGTACTATTATTACTACTATTATTACCTACTCTACTAATTATAAAACTATCTACTATAGTATTAGTATAACTATCTATGATAATACTATAGTTACTATTAATTTCTACTACCCTCCTAAAGCTAACCGAAAATCTATTAACCGGCCCCTTACAAAAATTACATTTTATTACGGACCCCCGCTACGCGAGGGTCCTACACCTCAACGAAATCATTCACCTCAATAATATCGCATCTCTAGATATGCGATAGGCCACTTTGCACACCAATTTAGCATCTAAATATCAACGATTTAGAAAGTTTTAGAGATATCAAAATTAAGCGATTTGATTAGCCTATTCAAAAATACTAATTATTTCGCGGTCCTAATACCCTTCGATCTGTACTTCCTCTTCAACGCTAGCATAATCTCACGCTTCTAGTACGGTCGTAATTTATCAAGGGCCCGTATATCATTATTAATCTTCTCTAACCGCTTAATACGCTTAAGCTGGCTAGAATGCACTATCCCGGTTAACTTAGTTGATTTACGCGATCCTACCTTCTCCCGTGCGTATCGAATTTCGCGTAGATAGGCTGAATTCTTAACGTTTCGCGCGCACTTATTAGTAATGTATAAGAATTCCTTAGTAGCTTTTGCAAGCTTCCTTATTAACGCACGCGTTAGTGTACGCTAAGAGCGTTAAATTATATCGTCTAAGCGATCTTCTAATCGTTGCACGCGCTTAAGGGTCTTAGGGGTGCTAAGATCAGAAGTTGATCTAGATATAACCGACGAGGGAGGGCTTAGTATATTATAGCCGACTAGGTCGTTAATAACCCTCTAGGGGTTAATTAGCCATAGCCCTATTAGCTTAAAGCTAAGCTTGATTATAGATAGCTTAAAGGTTTTAGTTCGAATCTAGTGAAGTGCACTAAGGAAGTTATCTTTCGTGATCTTCTCGTAGCTAGCTATAGTTATATCGTATACCTACTCGCTATACTAGTGCTTATAAGCACTAAATACTCCTACATTAAGCGGTTAAAGAAGATAGCTTAAATACGGTGGTAAGAAGAAGAGAATAATCTATTAATCTTCATAGAACTTAACGAATTCGTATATAAGATACGAGCTAAATTAATTATAGATTAACATACGATAAGTGCCCTTTTAAGAGGTTTTAGTGGTCTAATGAAATAGGCGTATCTATTATAGGGTAAGAATATTATTTATATAGCCCGTTTTAGTGATAGTAAGGCCCTTATCGGTAGTAATATCGAACTAGCGGCGTAGTAGGAGCTTCGCGCTTAGTATCACTACTAATGTAACCGTAATACCCGTAGCAGAGATAGCTTTAACTATAGTCGTATATTCGCGATTGCTATTAAAACCACTAGAGAGAACACGCTTTAGCTCGCGTATAATAATAATAATCCACTAATCTTTGCCTACTCTAATATTAAAGCCGGTCTTATCGAAGTTCTAAATATCATCGGCTACGATACCGTAGCGGGTAA
>JAMAGZ010000247.1:0-20423 GCA_023626575.1 Penicillium sp. PF1803
TAGCGTCCGTAGAATGATTGGTTCACGGTTGCCCCTCAGAAGGCTGCGGCCCCCGCGCCTTCTTGCGGTCCGTAACAGATGCTGGCTTTCCGATAATAGGGCTATTGATTCAGAGCAAAGCCGCGGAATATTAGAGGAAACTACCTTAGTATAAAAATCTCCCTCCCCCCCTTTTCTCTAAGGGGTAGCTTTCCTAGTTTAAAGAGCGTTATTCGATCCGATATCATACCTCGTATAGCGAATCTATATCTATCCCGACCTCGATACACGACGAGATAGAAGCTATTCGAGCTATCTACGATCTATATTAGCTAAATAATATCCATAATATAGATAAGACCGGTCTCTACTAGCGACGTATACTAAACGGTAGTCTATTAAGTAAGGGAAGTCCTAGTTATAAGAAAGATAAGAGTAGGATTACTCTCGTGGTGACGACTAATGCTATTAGTTCGGATCGAATACCCCTATAATTAATAGGTACTATAAAGACGCCTCGCGCTCTACGAAAAGTTAATATCTTAGCACTTAGATACGTCTAGAGATAGAATAAGCGAGTATAGATACGCGGCGATATTATATAAGAATAGCTCCGCTCGTTTTATTAGTATATTAGCACGCAGAGACGAGTTATTCTATTACTAGATAACTTTAGTGCGTATCTCTCTGCGCTAGAAGATACGCCGCTACTATCTAACGTTAAAGTGGTCTTTTTACCACTAAACGCGACGTTGATTTACTAACTATTAGACTAAGGCATTATCCGAAATCTAAAGCACTATTATCGGAAGAAATAGATAACATAGATAATTAATATTCTTAATTAGGATATTAACCCTACCGAGAGAATAAGCCTATATTACACACTATATTAGATTACCTAGGTATAGAGGACTAGCGTATAAGATAAGACTATTCGGAAGTGCTTTATTAAGAGTATGATCATTAGTCTAAGGACTAATGAAATAAATACGTCTAGGCATCATTCTAAAGACCTTTAATTAGGTGATTTATATGCATAAGTTACCGAAAGGCTTCCTAGCTCGGAGGTTATGAAATTAGATGAATTCCTAGACCCCTCAGATAAAAATATCGACGTCGAAGAGCCTAATTTAGCTAATATTATCGTTCATCTTTCCGAGGAAAATAGTGGTGATAATGCACACAACCAGGACGACCAGGACAAATATATATTCAGACCACCACTAGATATCCTGTCACGTGTTGATGCTGTTAAATATATGCATAAAGCTCTTGAATATGCTCAGCATCAGGAGGGCAGTACTGAGAGAGATCTGCGCGATATAGAGAGGATAGGAGGTCTTTTTTCTCGACTGCAGGTAGATGGGAGGAAACAGAGGAAGGTGGATGACTACTTCATACCTAAAGTGGACTAGTGATTACCCGATTAGGACTAGCTCAAAATAACAGGCACACTTTCATCAGGCACACTTAAATTCCGTAGCACAGCAAGGTGTGCCGAAAACGGGAGTTGACTGTAGTTGGTTGAATTAGGGATGAGCGATTTCAGGTGGGGTGGGTGGGCGGCTCGCTTGTGTGAGCGGTTCGCTTTTGAATTACGTTAGTTAGCAATTTGTGTGGGCGAAACGACCTAATACACATGCGGGAGATAGTATCTCCGTCCTCCGGACTACTGCTGTCGTTCCGACACCAGATGAAACTGACCTAGGGAGGGAGAGGAGGGAGGAAAATTACTGGGGGCCGTATGCCAAGGTATTATAAGTGGACCCCCTTGGTCAGAAAACCATACCCAATTAGGCTTAGCGCAGTTTTGGTGTCGACATGAGGTTTTCGACGTGTCGAGCTGAGCTGCATCCTGAGGTCTCGCAGGCCCTTCAATCCCGGCCTTTAGCGTGTTGCTGTCATGAAAAGACTGGTGTGGCAGAGAGGATTCCGGTGAACTAAGACTGACCATTTGCACTTATCCAAACTTAGCTGCACTGTATCATTATGCCCTCGTTATAAATCATCGGGCTCACTTGACTAGTTCATCTCCAGGAGTACCATATGTCTGCGCCGTGTGTTTCCTGCAAAAGGCCAATCTATTTTGGCCTAATGTACTCCGTACACGTGGAACCTATCTATTGGTAATGATCTACACGCGTAGCGCAACTAATACAACTAACGGAAAGGACACACGATCATGGTAGAACCGATTTCAAAGAGGAATATACGAGGACGAATCAAAAAGTAAGGGAAAGAGCCATAATGGCGTTCATTCGACGAGATTTGACGGCAGAGGATATGAATGGCCAAATGCGAGCCAGATGCTGATAAGAAAAGCTTAAGATTAAGACCCCCAATGAACACAGCAATAGTCAATCGGCTGTCACATTTCGTGACAAATTAACATAGTCCTCCTGCCATCATGCCGGAACCTATGTCGTTATACCGCATTTTCCCGAAGCCATATAGGCTGACAGCCGCTGAGAGGATACCCTCTGCAATACATAACGCCTCACTCTTTGATTAGAATAATCTAGACGTCTGTGAGCTTCTCCAGGAATTCCATTTCTGGTCTTGACGGAACTTACTTGATATTATGAAGATAGAACACCTCAAAATTAGCCAAAATGCGCAGTGGCATTTTTACTTTCGCTCTGGTTCGTTTCTTCGATTTTGTCGAAAAGGGGATGCTAGGAATCGAAACCCGGAACGACAACCCCTCAGGATAAACAGAATATTATTGAATCCTAGGGGGACCGACATGGTGAGAATGATAAATATTTTAAATTGAAGGAGTGGAAGAAATATTACTCCAAAGGTTCTAAGAAGGCATATATAGGTGCTTTTAGATGAGAGGCTGTGCTTAGGATTGGGGGGCTGTGCGTGGATGCCTCGTATTCATGTTACTGAAGTACAGAAGGGGAGGCCCCTCCGGCCTAAGGCACTGACTTGTGAATGGCCTCATGGATGGGATATCATAACAACTAAAAATTATTATAGTAAACTAAAGAGGTCTATTAGTGCGATTGCCTGCCTATTTTCTAGGCTAACTCTCCTAGAGAAAAGTCTTTTTAATATCCGAAGTTAAACAACCTATCTTCGATATTATTATTCTAGTGCTTATAAGAGTATTGTTTGTCACGATGAGGGTCTGTGCGGTGGTCGCGCGACGCAGGGTGATTCTCACCCGCTCTCACCGGATTCTCAACCTGGCTATTGCACACTCACCCTATTTCACCCCGGTCGCGCAACCCGTAAATCGGCGCTCACCCACTTCTCACCCGGGCCCTGTCTGCCGCACATATGCCACACGCCGGCCAGTTAGTAGTATGTTGGGTGACCACATGCGAATCCTGGCTGTTGTATGTCGGTGTTCACCCGTTTTTTGCCATTCGTTAGGACATTTGCCCTTGCCGCTTTACTGTTCAGCCCCTTCAGGGCCCTTCACCCACCTGAACGCCCTGAAGGCCCTCTATTCTTCACCCGATCGCCCTGAAGACCCCTGAAGCACTGACGTGGCCTCTCGGCTAAACTTTCCCTCTGTCCCACCCTCTTGGTTTCTTTTTTTTTGGTGGCCTGAATTGATCCTGACCAGAGCTGACCACGGAAAATAGATTCACCGTGGCTATTACAACGTCTCGGTTACCTCTTCTCCAAGGACGCAGTGAAGATTCTGACTAAAGAAGAGGTGCGGAAACGAATTTGAAGTGCTCTCCCGTGGCCGAACGCACGGGGTACTTCGCCAATTAAAGAGAGCGCCGCTGTATTCGGTACCTACCCTGCGCGTTAATGTCCGCTCCGTTGTCTAAGGGTAGTTTGATAATATATTGATGGCCCTCTAAAGCTACCGTGGTCGCTCCCTTATCTAAGAGCAGTTGGACAATCTGCTGATAGTCACTCCTTGAGGCAGCCTGGAGAGCGTTGCAGTATACGCCGCCCTGCGCGTTGACATCCGCTCCCTCGCCAATAAGATCTCGTGCGGGCGCTAGGAGGCTACAGAGGTAAGTTCCTTCTTCAATTCAATCAGAAGCTCGTCAAGCCTCAAACAAATGGGGTGAAATTGGGGCATTCCTAGCATCTGGATCTCCAGCACGAGTTGCATATTGGTAGTCCTTGTGGGTGGGAAGGTCTCTGTGCTTGCGAACCATGCATTCTCGTGTCAACCTGTTGAACTAATGGGCGTCAGTGCTTGGCGTACAATAAATGGTGGCGGCGGGTGGACCTTTACCACTTGGCAATATTCTAAGCGCTAGATAGAGAACCATAATCTCAATCGGCCTCTGTGGGTCCTATAGCATTCCTTGAGTTCTTGGAAGACACTGCAGTCGGTACTTTGGTCATTGAGCGAGATTTGGGCCGGTGTCAAGGTCCTTCTTGCTCCTTGGATGCTCAAGCAATATCCAGCTTTGAGTTGGTTCAGACGTATCCATCGCAGAAACCTGAGACTGTTGGCCGGCGATGGAGCTCCTCTGGTCAGGATGAAAAGGGGGGCCTATTATGCTAGGTTGACTATTGCCACTAGGCAAGTTTCCCGGCGAATATGGTGATACATTGTTGTCCGGCGGTATTTATTTTTGAGCGGCTGATGAAACCGTCATCCCTGGTGACGAAGGCGCTTTTGACGACCTGTCATTAGTCTAGATATTCAGGAGCGATCTAAACCCCTTCTCTCTGCACCAGTGGGGGACACGAGTTCGTCATATGACGACTCGAGTATCTTCTTCACTAAGTCGTTTTGTTCTAGGGATAGTTCATCCCACCGCAGCACACCACAGGTCTGGTACACTTTAGCGTTATATATGTATATCGAAAGTTTTTGGACTTACACATCGCCAGAACATTCGAGATTCACCCTCTGGTAACATTCGCTTTCGTGATTCTAGAGGCCACCAATTCTATCTCACCTGTGTGCTGTCTTCTATCCACGCTTTCAGCCTGTTGGCTAATGAGAGATCTTGCTCCTGTGAGATCCAAATGTGTTTTTTCGGGATAGACAGGAGGATATGGTTCAACTCGGTCGGCAAGAATAACAGCATGAAATCTCTCAGAAGGATCTGAAATGATCTAGATCCTCGTAGGAAATTTTCCACGCCAGAGATGTACGGGAATTCGTCTCCTTCAGACTCATCCTCGGAGTCTGATGACTCGTTGTTCAAGTCTTGGTCTCGGAAGTCTCTCCCGAAAGTCTGCGTAAGCCATGTTTCGACGTGCTGCTTAGGATTCAGAGCAATGTCCAGGTCAACTCTAGAATCTTGAGAATTTTCATCTCGTTCTTGTTCAATATGGATAATGAGTTATCGATAGATCTGCAACCTTCCTCGCCTGCTCCGTAGTAACCTAGTAACCGGTTTCTCGGCTTTATTTTCGGCCTCGGTGGCTAGGTTCTTGTGAAACAATTTCAATAACCGCCGCAAACTCTTCACAAAGCGTTGTGTGCCCATCTTAGCCATGGCCCTCTTGCATAGAGGTCTGAAATTAGGCTCCCGAACGAGGCTTATCCTTATCAGAGCCTTGCCGGTCATTTCATCATTATTTGTTTTATCTGATACTTGGGAGCCGTTGTCGTCACCGTCAGACACAATGGATCGAATGTCGTCGGTGTCGTGAGAATTTCTGGGTACCTTAGTATTATGTATAGCTATTGACCGGATGTTATCATAAAAGGCTGACGTCGAGGATACGCTTAATGTTGTAGGTCGCGAAGCTGATACATAACCTGAGTCCCGTTCGGACTCCTTCAGTTGGTACCCTGATGAAGTACTGGCCTGAAATTGATGGCTCACTCGCTCCAGAGTCAACAATAAAGATGCGAGAGTCTCCTCCATAGCTGTCTCGTGACGACATCGAGCCAGGCTGTCTAACTGACAGGATGCCCACCTGAACCTAAGCAGGGCGTCAGCAAACTATCGGCATATCGGTCGAAGCAGTAATATCTCACATCCCGTCTGCCTCGTCCCTAACAGTTCTCTGGATCCTCTCAAGAATACCCGGGGACAAAGCCTTCTTCGTAAAATAAAGCCGTCGAGAAAGCTGTGCTGTGACCCAAGATCGGATATCCGCATTGATAGCTTGCTTGTCAAGCGATAGGCAGTTGTGCTTTCCTATTAAGTCGGGAATGGCGCGCAGGAGCTCAGATTCAGGTCGATCGGTACAAAGGAGCTGGGCATGGCCTAACTCTGGCCTGGACACCATGTCCTTGATCCAGAGGAGAACATCATCCCTTGTTTTCGATTCATCCAAGGCATCCAGAACGACGAAAAAATTCTTCTGGAGCCGGAGTATACTGAATACAACATCCACGTGCGCCTTCGTCGTAGGTTGGTCGCTACCATCCTAGTGCGCTTGAAATAAAGTATCAAGATGAATTGCAGAGCTATTCTCGTTTCGGTAGAGTTGAAAAGCAAGCGACCGTAGCATGCCATCCAGGGTCTGCTTTGTGGCGTCGCTAAAGTCAAAGAAGAAGCTAAGGATAAGACCGTCGTTTTCCATCGCGAGATGATCAAGCACAGTCGCACTGAGGACCGTCTTTCCACATTCCGCGAGCCCGTACATCCATAGGTGTCGACACGACCCCGAGTGCCACGACTGGAAGAGGGGGTTTTCTAGGAGCCACGCGCCTGTCCCCTCCACCAGGTATACACGATGGCAATGGCTGCTTTTGCCCTCTAGTCTTTCTTGTGCCGGGACTGTCGACTGTCGAGTGGCAGATCGCTTCTAGTTAACCCTACAGGAACTTCTACATGTAAACGTTACGGCGAGGAAGTATGTCAGAACATAGTCTTGTATGATCACATAATGCCTGTAGAGTACCTGTTGAGCTATACAAAAACCTCTGCTTAGGGAAGAGTACTCCGGCAAGACTGACGACTCTGGCCAGAGAGGGGACTCTGGCAAGAGTGATACTAAGAAGCTCCTGATTGGTCCGTCACTGTTATCCCTTTCTCCACATTGGAGTGGTAACTTCATGCCAGGTACGAGAAAGAATACGCGTGTTGGGTGCATCAAACAGCTATGATAATACAATAATTATGGCCAATGTATTTTCGAAACCCGCTGTCTAATACTAGATTTTACGAGATACCTGCAAGCATGAATATCGCGTCACAAGCACAAGATCATCAGGTGACTAGGTTCGACTACGAGGAAACAGATTCGACCTCGCCCGGTCGTTCATGGGGACCATTTTAAGCAGACATGGGTACTGTGTAGCCCGTAACAAGAGGCTAGTAGAGATATGAGCGATGTAGCCCCGGGAGAAGGCTCTTGGAAGACCTGAAGAAATAAGCAGCCCGTCTTGTGTCCATCGAACTATGCAGCGCTTCTTGTAGGCCTCGGAATAAAACCTTTCTTCCGAGAGCCTCACCCTCCTCAGAGAATCGTCTTAAGAGGAAGTTAGTCCTGTGAGGCCTGACCGGAGAGCAAATGCCAAACAAGAGACGTCATGAGATGATGCGGCGGATCTTTTTAACACGAATGGTTACATTTAGTTTAGTTCGTCGTCGTTTTAGTCTGATTCATCGTTGAATTGGTCTGATTCATCGTTGAATTAGTCTGATTCACCGAGAGAATCGTCTGATTTTAGATCAAGTGGAGGAGTGATCGGTTAATCTCCAAGGATTTCGTCATGATCAGAGACAGTATCGTTCTGATTAAGTTGAATATAAGGTGTAGTATGATCTAATATAAAGGGTCAATGGGACGCGCAGATGGGTTTTTGTTTTCATTGTTCTTGTGCCGCAAATGTGGCTATCAAGGTGGAAACAATGAAGCTTGTCGTTATTTTTGGAGCATTCAATTGGTTCTGGGGAACAGGACGGCCATGCTTTAAAATCTTGTTGCACATTTTCCCTTGCATACGGGCAATTGGGCCCTGTTAAACAGCTGCTGTTCGAAGAGAAATTGTGTGAGTTATCCATGACTTTGAAACCCTCCGCTTATTGATTGGCTTGAAATGCTCGAAGTTCTCCTAGTGTTCTGACGATCATTAAGACCTACCGACAAGTCTTCAGCCAAGAATGCAGCTCTTGGGTCCAACTTCCTTTGCACAAGCTTTCCGCATTCAGCGACAGTCTGTGCGTAGATTCCAGACCAAGCCAAAGGTCTGAGGTCCGAGGTTCGCCAAACTTGTCGCATGAATGCCAAGCCTATGATCAAGTAATTACGGATGCAAAGGCTTGGTCAATTTTCGGTCTACTGTTGTTACGTGACTGGACGAGTAAATCTATGCTAGTAAGCGGTAGACGTCCCTTATGAAAACGAGAGACTTTATGAAAAGTCCCATGGGCTTCCTGATATAAGTTTTTGTCCCGTCTAGGGTTAAGAATTTCAAAACGTCACGCATCTGGACAGACGATTCAGTCAGCCTTTCTCATCCGGCTATGATAGATCTCGAATCCTTAAGAAAGTCAACAGCATGTAAACTACAGCTTGGGGGTACTTCAAGAATGGGCTGCAGGCAAAACATGGGAGAAGGGATATAAAATGGTTCGCATGACAGAGAAGGTAGGTGTGCATAGGGCCCTTGAAAATGATATCGGAGCCTCAGCACAGTACAGCGGACAGTCTCATCCGGCGTTTGTGCTCAGGTGCCATACTTTTGACACTTAGAGCAGATAAATCCCGCGTTCTCAAACCAGGCGACCGGCTAAAGATTCCAACAAATAGAATTTTCTGCCGCGCCCATTGAGGGGTTTAAAATTTTGCTTTTTTCTCAGCCGCAATGCCCGGTAACGCCAAGATGACACACTATCCCACGCTGGCAAGGAGATTCTCAGTCTCCTGCCAAGGAAGGTCTATGTAACTCCAGAACAACAAATTATTGCATTAAAGACGGAAAGGTATCACCCAATCGCCAACCACGCTTCTAGGCCCTCATGTGATCTCGGAGGCTTGGGTTTGGAGGGGATTTCAGGTGCTCAAGAACGTTGCTACAGTATATTCGCATACGGTCTTTACACACTCCAAGTAAAGAAAGATCCACAAGTTTGCTTGGACTCGGTGGCTCAAGACCCTCATGGCTTGTGATATTTCAGAAAAAGATTGTTCCTCTCCATATCCTGGGCCTTCCGCAAGCAAGACTAACAGCTATTTCTAGGAGGAATAGAGATTAGAAAGCCCTTTGAAGGATTATTAATGTTAGGAAGAAATCCTGCAACTCAAATTGATTATACAACGGGAATGAGAGTGTAATGGGTTATTCGTCATGTAGGCCAGATGGTTTGTGACCAACAGAGATCGATCGCGTAGATGCGTTGAGGTTGAATATCGACGTTACTACATTATTATCGATGCACTTTATGCTGCAATTGAAAGAGGTTCATAAACTTCTCCGCGCATATCTCGGAGAGGTTTATTAAACCGGCAGCATTGGTTTATACAGACTCACACCAGTACATATGGGGATGTATTTTTGTTCGCTATCTGTGCCCAAAGGACGTGTTTGAATAAGGGATATGAACTGGGAAGTGACAGTGTATGTCGGCGATTCAGTTATATTGATGATTTCTAACAACCTGAGACCTCCCCGGAGTGAATTTACGCTTTGACCTTCCCAAACGTTCGCTTACAGATCTAGCGTGTCCAAGGTAGGACAACGAGCACGGAAGCCCTCAGTCAAGTAACATATCGAGGAAGCCTCAGCGGTATAAAAATCCGCTGAAACATTGGCACAATAGAGATATGTTTCCGTACGAGGCGCGTGCGAGGGATGAGGATCCAAGGGTGCAAATAAGTCAAATCAATTGAAATGATTGGAATGTGTAAGGGAAGAATGCCCCAAGGTAGTAAGACTCGAAATCTGTCTGGAATATGTAGGCATTCGGCATCAGCCGGAGACTACCACGTCCCTAACTGGATATACAGGCAGATGTCGATTAGGCTACAAAAGAATGCCAACCTGGCGTTGCCTGCAACCAAGGTCCATGTCGGAGTTAATGACTTTGACTGGACTCCATACCCATGGTCAAACAAGATCACTTTTGACCCTGAACCGGCACAGCTTTCTCAGGTTAGACAGGGCCTTGCCAAATTAACCATTCTCATGACGGATTTCCAAGACTTCTTGTACGAAGATGGTCTGGACATGAGTTTCGATGCCCTTGTACCGAAGGTGACAAACAATGATTATCAGATTGGCCAGATGTATGCCAGATGTATGCCAGATGGGAAAGGAGCTGACCTCACAATTTCTCATTCTACGGTATGCGAAGTTTCACATCCATTTCCATTCTTTCTTGCACCTATTTTTGATTGGAATCTAGAACTGACAACCTGCAACGCATCAAGTGCCTCCAGGCCCTGATGAACCTCTTTGAAATGCTTATGGAGCGCGACGAGCAAGGTTCTATGAGCAACCAACTTCGGCAAGCGTGGTGTCAACAAGCCAGGGAAATGGCCTAGTGCCTATGTATCCACCGTGAGACGTTTGGGCTCAAGCAAATTCCCAGCCAGGCAGTCGACGCCATTCAAAGCACGCTTGGAATACTGGTGTATCGGCTGGACAGTAATGAAGCCAGACACGCGTTTACCGAGTTCTGTCGCTTCTGCATGACCCTGAGCCACAAATTTAAACCAACACCCGAAACCATCCACACGATCCAGTCATTGTACCGGCGTGGTGCTGTGAGAATCCCCATTGAAGCCGTTGAGATCCTTGACGAGCCAGAGCTACGGCGAGACCAAGGACCTTGAACGCGACATGCCAAGGCTGGAACAGCATGTTTGCATGGCGTCTTGATGCAACATAATAGGCATATAATACCTATGGGATGTTGTGCTGTTTATGCTGTCCTACTGAATGGCACATTGAGTCATTTTAATTTCAATGCGATAATTTGATTTCACCTTCTTGAGAGACAGGATTATCCTGTCCCCCCTTATGTGCGGGTTCTGCATCTTCAATATTGGTTTGCTGGATGAGAGGACTCTCTTCGGGACTCGCACTCTTCCTATACAGATCTTCGGTGGCATCCTTGTTAACGTTACTAGCGGCTGGGATAGGGGCATAAGGATGCGAAATGCTGTCCCGATGTGGATGCGCGTTTCCTGTTCGAATAGCGCCGTTATCGGTCACGCGATCAGCGGCGGAAAGAGCGTAATCTCCGGAGTCAAAGTAGGTCCGTTCCTTCCGGTTGTTAGTTAGCACGTGTCGGAATAGGATTATATTCAAAGTACCTTGCATTTTTGACCGAATAAGCCTCCGCGCGGCAGCTTTCCGTACTTGCCGAAATGACGTTTCTCACTTTCAGACAACAGCTTAGGAAATAGCGTCAGCACCTTTGCTTTCAGGCAGGGTAGGGGAAGATCTTACTTCTAGATGTGGTCCGTTGCCTGCTGACTGCATACTGCGAGATTATCCTTGTGTTTTCCGAGGATTTTCCAACTATGTATTGAGAAGTGCATCTGAACGGGAATACTCTGATTCTCGAGCCTGTTTTCTCTGACGTTTTTTTGCGTCGCGTGATCCATTTGCGTTAGTCATCTAGGCGGGTATAGGAACAAGTAAAAGTCCGATTACGGGACGATACTAGAACCTGGAACCCACCGGGCAACATAATTCGGAGCCATAGCAGCTGCAACTTCAGTGAGTTCGGATATTATCAGACATGAAAGCTAAAGCGAGGGATGCAGAATTACCACTGTGAGAATGAATTGAGGACTTATGTCGATCAAAACCAGGATTTCCGGTCGCCCGATAGCTTGCAGTTTGTGTCGTTGAGCCTGTTAAACCAAGTATCCGTATGTCCGTCTCCAAGGATATTTAGACCTCTTTTCTTGGCAAGGTGGAAATCATGTAGTAATCGATGATTGGGCGAAACCGGGGCGATTCTCTGTAACTGGCGGTGACCGATGTCAACCCCTCGGTGAAAACGTGGAGAAGAGGAACATCGAAGAGGCGGTTCTATCATGATGTCTCTTTTATCGAGGTGATTGTGGCGCTCGTGTTGCGGGTTTGAAGAAAGGTAATTGGCAGACTGATTGACTCTACGGCACGCATAATCGTCAACACTAACAGCAGGGACAATTATCTCTGGGGTAGGAAAACACTAGCGCCCGGAGCCCCGTAGATCTCTGGCTTTACCTTCCGTTTTATCCTGGAATCTGCAGACGGCTATTTGATTTCTTCCGGAGATCACGTACCTCCTAGAATCCATTGTAAGAAAGGGTCTGCTCCTGGCACGAATTCTCATCAAAATGTGCCTCAGCAAACGACTATAAATGCAGTATTTCAACCCGCCTCATGAGATTTTGTTAAGCCAGCCAACCTTTCCATCCAAGAATAACCCGACATTTCATTTAGCTTACTAGCCAGTACCGTTCGAGTTTAGTCAAAGTTCACGTTTCAAGTTTCACTTCATCAGCTCCGGTCTCAACTCCGTTTACATCACGGATAGTTTAAGGGCCTAGGTATTTCCTATAATCTCCTCTGCATCTTTTTGAGATTTAACCGTGCGTAGATTCCCCCACCGGAACCCGAGATACGCTTGAGGTCGGGAATTACAGAGAGGAACAACTCAAGATCCGGAGGGGCAACTATGCATGGAAAGCTAGGTGATAGAAGTTGCAAGATAAAGCATGATACCCCATAAGATTCTGCCCGAAGAAAGCACTTCGTTCTTTTTTTCTATCGCAGCTTAAGGAATCTCATAGAACCATTAAGATGCGCTGCATTTTAGCATACGCTTCTGCCATTAGGTAACTGGCTTCTGTAAGCTCCGTTCAGTTAATAGACATTATCACAACCTAGGTGAACTTCAATGAAAACATCGGCTGGCCGTAACACTTAGTATCGGGACTGTTATATAGAGTCCCTAATACTGTGAACCAGTTTCTAGTAGGATTTTCCCTGCTTTGCTACATTACTATTTCATTTCTGATGGTCTCCAGGTATAATTTTTTGAGGATATTAGGTATAATTATGAACGAGTAGGAGGCTTATAGATCCCGGCCCCTGGCCGCGGCTGGATCTTCGGTTTAGGCCGAGTCATTACGACCATCCTTCTGCCAAAAAAAAAGCGGTGACCCTAAAGAAGATTAGCGTATTTCTGATTCATTTTCCGGGAATCAAGTCGAAAGAATCAGCAGTCAAACTGAATTCGAAAACCACTATAAAACTGGAAATCCTCTGTACTAGAAGAGAATTTAGGGGGAGCATTCTTCTTGAAGGAGGAACGATAGACCCGGTGCCGAAGAACGTGGTTGTTGATAATCCACTGATATAAAACTATTGTGGTTGTGTGCCGAGCGGGAGCTAACCCCGGACCGATGGCGGACCTACCACCGGGAGGGCCCGAACCCCTCATATACACAAGCAAGAAACCACTACTAGCTTCACAGACGATGATCTCGAAGCTAGTACTACCGTTGGAACTAGAAGAAAAACCCGAGAGAGAGATACGTTTACCCTATCGGACCCTAACGGTCGAATCATCACTAAGGAGGTATAGAAACTAATCGGCACGCTAAAGGATGTTATCCGCTATTAGATAGCGACTATTATAGCTACCTATAATAAGCTTTAGGAGATTAAATATAACTAGAACGTGCTCTAGGAATAGAACGAGAAACTTTATAAGGAATTAAGAGCTTTACGAGTATAGATCGAAAATACCCTAGGAGTGACTACGCCTAAAATATATGCTATAATTATAGCTAATAGCGATAAGATAACTACCCTCGCGTAAAATCACTAGTAATCTAAGAAAGACTAAAACTATATCCGAATTAGTACCTAGAGAATAGTCGTTAATCTTAGAGATAACGGAAATAACGGCGGTAACGAGTTTGGACAATATCTTACTATAGATTCCGCTAATAACTATATCTATATAGTATTATAGAGCGATAATATAACCTAAGACGCCTAAGTAACTAATATTAGTACTATTAAAACTAGTTATCTTATTTAACTTAAGAATATAGAGTTAGCTAAGGTAATACGTAATAATACTAAATAGCTATAAAGCCTAGGTAATAATATTAAGCCAGTTAAGCTATAGTTTAGGGTAGTAATATATTATACCCCTATAGAGGAATTTAACCTAGAGATAGAGGTTATCTAAGCTACGGAGAAAATTATAGGAGATAATAATCTAGCGGAATATAGTTTCTATATTAAAGAGCTAAGATAGATAAAGGCTAAGGATAAGGCTTTAGGAAAGTTCGTATCGCTAGGAACCTAGTTTAACTCTATTAAAGGGGTAAAATATATACTTTATAACGGATTCCTTATTAATAAGCACTATATCTCCTATATAGAACGCCACGATATTAAGAAAAAGAGATACTATTAATACTAACGCTTTAGGTACTTAGTATAGATATATAAGGAAACGCCCCGATATAGATATTATATAGGGTAA
The DNA here is from genome assembly GCA_023626575.1 of Penicillium sp. PF1803. NCBI lineage: Eukaryota > Fungi > Ascomycota > Eurotiomycetes > Eurotiales > Aspergillaceae > Penicillium > Penicillium sp. PF1803. The sequence goes on from JAMAGZ010000247.1 coordinate 14,328, forward strand.
TACAAATATAAACGCTACTTACTAAGACTAAGAGCGTAGTGCTTAGACTATAGCGGCGAATACCTAACTAGTGATTAATAATACCTAATACTAACGTCCCTAAACCCTACTAGATATTAGAGAGAAATCTCTATATCCTATAGTTAAATATAATAAAATTAGGTTTAAGAATAGAAGTATTAATTATAACCCTTAAAGCTAAGACCTAGATATCCTTCTAATCCAGGAACCCTCTATTATAACGTATTATATATATATTAACTATAGCGCCTAGAGACTATATTAACCTACTATATAGCTTAATCTATATTAATAGAAGAGTCTCTATATCCTTCTACCGCTAAATACTATATAACTACCTAGATATTAGTACTATTAAGATCTAGACCGCTAATTCTGAAATACTTATCTATTCTATCTGTCACGGGCCAGTGCTCGATGTAGGTCACGTGTATCATGAGACCTTAGCATGTTGACTTGGGGAACGCGCGGGATGAACTTCCTCTCCTTAAGCTTTTTGTAAACAGCATGTTGGCCTAGTTAGATTGAACTAAGTCTTGCTTCAGCCCTTCACATACAACAAGCTTCCTTCTACCCCTAGAAGTATCATTAGTCATTAAAAAAGCCCTAGGAAAGCGACCTAGGCATTTATTGGAAACACCCCTAAATCCCTAGCGATTTAGCGACGAACATACATCGGAACGGAATCCTCGCGCATAGATCTCTTAGCGCTCGAGACGTATTAGAAAGCCCTAGAAGATCCTAATTCCTAAGTATATAAGAATATTAGACGAAGAGCGACCGAAGTATTCCTAGCACGCTACGTAACCCCTAGTGTCACGAGCCAGTCTGAAAGTAGCCGAAAGGGTCGAATCAGGTGCATTCAAACGAAGAAACTAGTCTAGAGAGGAGAAGAAGAAGGAAAACTACGAAGACGCGCCGATAGGCTTTGTTTACCCCGCGGACTAGCTAACGTTATCCGCGTCCTTTCGCCCCACTTTTCCGAAGGAAAAGCACGAAGACACGCCGAAGGTCCTAGGTTCAATCCCGTCCGCCAGCTTTCGTCATATTACCCCCTCCTTCAAAAGGGCCTAGCCCCACAGGCCTCGGTTCTATTCTGATCTAGCTAATTAGCTACTCTTATCGTTATCCGGGTGATCTAGTTCGAATCGATCGGCTAAGGCTGCTTCCGTCTATATATTTAATCGCTTTAGGGGTCCTAGAGCTTCCGGGTGCGTATTATGAAATTATAAAAGCTTTTAGGGCGTATTCTTAAAATTTTATGCTAGAGTTCTATCAACTTTATCGCCCTATCTAAGCTATTTCACTCGATACTATAGCTTCTAATAGCGCTTACGCACGGCTAGGACTTTATTAACCTCTTATTCTTACTCTTTATTTACTATAATTAGCTATAGCGAATTAGCTATCTATCTTAGTAGTAGCTTAGTGCGAGCGGCTAGCCTTAGCTTCTTAGGCGTGAACACTAGATATACTTAAATCGAATCTAGTAGCTTAAGTTCGTAGGCGTTTCCTACCTTCTTAATAATATAATAAGGCCTACTAGCCTAATCTAATAGCTTCCTCCTTAGATAGTTAGTTCTCTAGTTCTTTAAGGTAATATATACTTAATCGCCTACGTTAAAATCTTCCTTCTATTTATATATATCTACTTACTAATATTAGCGTTCTTATATAGAGGTAGCTCTTCGCTATATCTCCTCTTAGATCTCTTATATTTTACTAATATACTCCTATATATTATTATTTTAAGGTCTATTTATATTTAGTTATAGCTATAGCTAGATCTACTTAATCTAGTTAATATCCTTTAATAACTTCTAGTTAAAAGACACTCTAGGCTTATATCCTTATTTAACGAAAAAGAGGGATATACCTATAGTTTCTTATAAGAGCGCTATAAAAGTAAAGTCTATTATTACTAAGTAATCTATCTAGTTATTTTAAAAGTAGTTTATAAATAGGCGTAGTCACTAGGCTATATATTAGTTAGTAATCTCGCTCTACCTATTAGTCTAGGGGTAATACGCTATTAAAAGCTTTCGTTTAATTCTTAAGGTCTAATAAAACTCTTTCTAGAACTTTAATACGAACTATAAGCCTTAGTTAGAGATAATCGATTTAAGGAAGCCTACTTAGTAATAGATATAATCTATAAAGAGATAAGTAGTTCTCTTTATATTAATCTCTTTCTAATAAGGTATTAAGATAGGTCTTTTAGTTAGTTAATCTATAAAAATATATATATTATTAAATCCTCTATAATCTTTAAGGAACGAACAGAAGTCTATTATAATATATTATTATAGCTAGCCCGGGATTAATAGCGGTTAGAGTAGCCTTAGGGCGTAATCTCTCTAAGCCTTTATCTACTTATAGATCTAATAATTATTAATATATCTCTTTATATTATTATTTATATATAGCTAAAAGTACCTAGCTATAAGTATTTATTAGGTCTTTTATTATCTAGGGTAAATAATTAATAGCTATTAATAGATTTTATCTAGTAACCTTACTCTTAGATCTCCTTCTTCTAGTATTAAGAGTCTCTTATTATAGAGGAGTAGACTATTTTCTAGCTTTTACTTACTTTTACCCTCTTCCTAAGCTTATTTATACTATTCCTATAAGGCTTTACTTATTTAGTTAGCTATAAGCGCTTATTATATAATTAATAAAAGTAAAATAGGTAAAAGCGAGGTAGTATTACTAATTTATTTACTCTTAGTAGCTTTAGTTACTATATTAATATTATCTAAGTAGGTTCTATACTCTAAAAACTCTCTTAGAAGTATTACCTATTCTACTTAAGGCTTCTTAATTATATCCTTCTATAATAAGATATCTACTACTATATTACCCTTACTTAACTAGTAATAGATAAGGAATCTAAAACGCGAGAGATATTCTCCCTAGCGTACCTACTAAGCGTTAAGTATCCTAGTTATTATAAAGTACTATAAAGATTAATAATCTATCTAGATACTAAAGCGGTTAGTTATCTATAAACCCTCTAGTTTAGCTTACTACTCTTCTAAAGCTCTAATAATTATAAGTATCTCCTTATTATATATATAATATACTACCTTTATAAGGCTTATAGTCTTTAAGAAGAATACGATAGGGTACTATAGGCTATCTAGGCCCTTTTATAATAATATAGAAATATTAGTTTCGATCTAGCTTAGTATAAATAAATCATAATATATTAAAATAAGTATAGTTATTATTCTCTTTTTTAATTCCTAAAATACCCTCTAATAAGCTAAATCTTACTAAAAGGGTATCCCCTTATATATTAACCTATAAAGGTGCTTCGCGATCTTACTATAGTCCTTAATAAATTATTAGTAGAAATTATATATACTTAGGAAAGACTATATACCTTTAACTATCGTTAGTAGCTCCTACGCTTTAATCACTTTAATCTTAGCTAGGTCTACCTAGATACTATCTATTCTAATAATAAATCCTAAGAACTTCGTCTCCTATATATAAAATTTATACTTCTATACTACTACTTAAAGGCCTAACGCTTATAATCGCTTTAGAATAGCTTTAATATAAGTGATATACTACTTTTCGTCTCTACCTATATAGATTAGGATATCGTTAATAAAAGCGGTATAGAAATTATCTAGGTAGTCACTAAGAGTATAGTTAATATACTATTAAAAAGTTATAGGCCTATTTATAAGACTAAATAGTATCACTTTATACTTATATAATCTATAACGCGTCTAAAAGGTAGTTAAATCCTTAGAATCTAGGTATATTTAAATCTAGTAAAATCCCTACTAGATATTAAGCTTTATAAACTATTCTACCTTACTAACCCGCTATACTAGTTTATTAATTAGCGGAATTAGATATTAATCCTTTTTTATTAGTTTATTTAGCTTTTAGTAGTCTATATAGAAGTATAAGCCTCTACCTAGCTTTATCGCTATTAGAATTAATAAAGCGAACGGGGCTATTAAGGGAATAATAAAACCTTTCGCTAGGTTTTATATAATATAGTCCTTAGTAAATCTTAATTCTTCTTCGCTTATCTTATAGAGAGGATAGTAGCCTAGTTATATAGCTCTATCTAGTTTAATTTAGTAGTTAGGTACGCCTCTTAGTAACGGTAGAGTATTTAAATTAATCTTTAAGAAGATATTAACTTTATTATAGTAGTGCTTCGGAATCCGTATATAAATTTCCCTAGCCTTAAACGCCCGCTTAGTACGGTGGTTTATAGCGGCCACCGACCCGATGAGTAATTCCTTGACCGCTCGCGGGCGGTTAATCATCTCTCGTGCCTCACATATCAGGCTTCTAGCCCTATCCTCCTGCCTAAATAGGAAATACAGGCTGATTTGAAATTAATGCAGAAATCGACGAATCTCCTATTAAGAGGGCCTCTCCAATATCCTCATCCTCATTCCCTGCAAATCCTCCTACGAAGCCTCCTGCGAATCCTCTCCTCCTGCGAATCCTCCTACGAATCCTCATCGCCTGCGAAGCCTCACCGTAGGGATAGTGCCCCTAATTCCTCTTGATGCACATAAGGAGGAAATTATAGCCCTGGCCCTCGTCGGTAAGTCTGCTAATGAGATTTGTGCTATCCTCGAGAATCGTGGTGTCTATATCTCTAAGACTACGCTTAATAATCGCTTGTGCGAATAGGGTGCCCGTTCTGCTTGTACTCTTACTCCCTATGCCATCGACTAACTCATCCTTGATCTCCTTCGCTTCTCCTGTTCTACAGATAAGACACTCGATATACTTATAAGAAAGGGAGCGCCTATGGCTAAGCGAACTCTTCGTCGGAAACGGAAGAAGCTTAGTATTCGCCTTCGTATTAATGACCCTATCGAACGCGAGCAGCAGCGGGTAGCTATTAAGGAGATTCTCCGGTCGGAGGATTAAATTAGAGAGATTGAAGGATATAGTCGGCGCCTACTGCAGGTGTATCTACGTGACTAAGGTTATATCTTCCCTCGGTGAGTAAAGTATTACCCTTATTAGGTATATTATGTTCTTAAGTGGTCTACTAATGCTTCTTCGTAGAGCTATAATATTCGATATTTATAGTTAAATTAACCCCGAGGCTATTTAACGTCGTCGATTAAATCTCTAATATCAGCGCGGAGCTTACGTCTACCCTAGACTAAACTAGATATAGTATATTAATAGCTATATAAAGCTAGAACCCTATAGATTTGAAATTTATACTATAATTAATAGCTACTCTCGGTTTATTATCTAGATATACGTAGGGGTGTCTACGCGTACTATAATTAATGTTATTCGCTAGTATCTTAACTACGTTACTTTAGTTAGGTTTATACTATAGAGAGTACGTGCTAACTATAGCTCCGAGATAGTTATAATTAGCTACTTATACTAATCTTATTTAATCATTAAACGCTCTTCCTCTTCCTCCATCGTTATCGGATGCTCCTCTATCTTTATCGGGTGCTCCTCTATCTTTATTAGGTACTCCTCTATCTTTATTAGGTGCTCCTCTATCTTTATTAGGTACTCCTCTATCATAATCTAAAGACCGCCACTTTATATACGGCAAAAGCACTAAAAATCAGCGGATTAAATTATAGTAGGGGCAGCTTTCGGGCTTAAGTCTTTTCGTCTTCCGTGATTATTTCCGGATACTATAAGAGGATAGTATCTATTTAAAGGATTATATTCTTAATTATGTATCGCTCCTTACTCTCTATATACCTATCCTTCGAACTTATATATATTCATACACCGAAACATAGAATTCACACGATATTCGGTGGTAGTCGAAGCGGCTATATATTATTATAGGGAAGCTAGTCCTAAACTATTACTACTCTACCGCTAAAGATTACTAGACACTATTTAATCTAGAGCTTTTCGAAAGCTTATAGCATAATATTACAGAATAGAAGCCTAACGAATATCTTCCGCGAGAGACTGTGAGATATCTGGAAGATATCCAGATATTATGTGAGATATCTAGAAGATATCCAGATATTATTAAGGACAAAAATGCCTAAACCGTCAGAAAGCATTATAAAGCCAGACTCACCTATAATAGAT
>JAMAGZ010000248.1:0-20776 GCA_023626575.1 Penicillium sp. PF1803
GTAATTTATCGCCTTTATTATGTGTTCTGGGGGTGCGCGGCGCGGCCGGGTGCGCGGGACGGCCGGGAACTACGTTAGAATATAGTAGAGAGATAGCGTTAAATTAATAGCTTTTCGTAGATAATTCCCTAAAAACTACTTACAAACTATAATCCTTAATTACTTATAATCTATAGTAGTAGACTATAGTATATATAGACATACTTTAAGAAGGCCTTTATTACTTATTCTACTATAGTTTTAGCTATACTAACTAAATAATATCCTTTATTAACTAGTCTATAATCACTAAGAGGTTCGTAGCTTTATCCTCTTTCGATAAGGATAGTTTAGTAATAAAGTCTATTAAGATTTTAGCCTAGATTCGCTAAGGAATTAGTAGTAGTTTTAGTAAGCTATGCTTTATGTCTTACTATATTATACTCCTACTATAGATAGCGTAGTTTCGAAGGAACCTTCGTATATCCTTTACCGCTCTTAGCTAGAAAAACTATTAAGATAATATTATATATATAGTATCTTAGCCTAGCTAACTTATTATATAAGAATTATATACCTTTTAGATAGGGGATTACTACAGGGACCCCCCTCGGTCTAGAGGGACCCCCCCTCGATTTTCTCGGACCCCCCCTCTGTTAGTAGGACCCCCCCTAGCCTGATCTTTCAGGCATAATTTCCTATTTAGGTTTAGCATAAGGCAGAAATTAATGAATCATTATATGCCCTAGGCATGATTAGTCATAAACTTTACTACCCTCCTGACCGCTTACAGCCCTACACCCCTACCGCCTTTAGCCCCTCTACTGCCTACCTAATCTTCCACTCCATCTTCTACCTCTCTATCTTCTTCTTCCCTATCTTCTTCTTCCCTATCTTCTTCCTCCCTACCTTACATAGTAGATTTACTATCGAATCCACTATCAAAATCATCAAATTTTCTATCGATATCACCCTTAAATCGTCACTTGATATAGCAGGCTTAGGCCTAGAGCTATATCTCTCCTTAGATGCGGAAGATGGCTTATACACCGAAGACCCACCGTCGATCGAGCGATTCGTCGAGGGCCCTATAGCTACCGAGGATCATATAGCTACCGGAGACCCTACCGACCTACCTCCTACATAACGTTTCTACTTCTACCCCTTAATCGGAGATATAATACTACGGAGGAAGGAATTAAGGCGATTAACTAGTTCGCCTTTAACTATAGCTACGCTGTAGTTAAGCGTAGAAGTAAGAAGACTAAGGGCTAAGTGCTAAGGGTTAAGAAGGTATAACTCTAATACGATCGCGGAGGCGTTTACACTCTATAGACCGAACCTAGTGTAGAGGCAGAAGTAAGTGAGACTAGAGCATCACCGACTAGCGAGGCTATTAGTAAAAAGCCTTAGAAGCGTAAGATAACCACTTTAGCCCTTAACTACCCCTTCGATATCTCTCTCTAACTATAGATTAATAGTTCCTAGATCCTTACTATCGCTAACGATAGCTATAACCACGACCCTTCGCCTCTATTAACCTATATAGCCTACTATAAGACTAAGATAGTTCGGAAGGAGGATTAAATTAGAAACTAGTTCTGATAGATACTTCCTACCCGCTAGATTATAAGGTTACTTAGAGCTAAGGATAAAAATACCTATCTCTAGCTAAAAGATATCTATAATACGCGCTTAAAGATAAATAAGGAGTTCTTAGCCGGCTGTATACCTATCTAAGCCCTACTAATAGAGCTTCTAACCGACGGAAAATAGATATTTAGGTATAATCCTTATCCTCTTTCTAGATCCTTCTATTACTCTACTAACCTACCTTATTAATAGATACTAACTAGATAAGGATAAGTATATTAGAGTACTATTTATATTCGAAATCCTACTAAGTAGGTTCGCTAGCTATAAAATAGGTTTTCTTATAGTTAGTCTATTAAGCCTAGTAATAGGATTCGATATAGAAGAAAGCTAAGGCGATCTTATTCTTATTAATAGAGTATCACTAGGGGCTTGCGGCGAAGAGGTAGTTAAGTTTATTAAGCTATTATGTATACTATTCTAAACTCGATTTAGGGCGAAGGCGATACGAGATAGAGTTAAGTTTAATCTCTAAGTCTCTTAGCTATATTATAAGAGTATTAAACGCCCGCCTTTCTACGTTAATTTAGTTAGAGATAGCTTTCTCCTACTTAAGGGTAGTAATCTTTATAAGGAGGTAATCTAGGATAGACTACTAGCCCTTAAAGGCGTTCGTAACCTCACTATCTTATAGTAAGCTTAAAGGTAAACCTAGTATAACTTTAGTAGGGGTAGGGCTTTCTCCTTTAGCCCGTAGTTAAATCCCGCTAGTGCGTTAGGTATAGTCTATAACCGTTTAAATAGCGCTTCGCTAGCGAGTTCGAGGAATAAATATCTTTTCTCCTTAGGTAGTTAAAAAGGAAGATTTAGAATTATAAGGGGCTATAATATAGGATAGGGGGCTTATTAACTAGGTAAGGAGAAGAAGATATACACGGAATAGTAATATTAGAATAAGACTAAATCTTAGAGATCTCTAAGTTAGAATCTCCTATAATTAAATATAGAGTAGCTCGCTAAGACTTTAAATCAGAAAAGGCTAGGGCACTAAATCTTATTATATAAGAGAAAGGTAAAGCCCTAAGATCTTATAGGGATCCCTATACATATAGAGTACGCTCTATAATACGCGCTATACGTCGTATAATAGGGAGGGCGCGCGCTTTAGAGCCTAAGGTATCCCTATAGCCTCATAAGCGCCCTATGATAGAGAACGAGTATAGTAGCGGGTGATTTACTAATATAGATAAAGTTCTTACCTAATAGATCGGTTAATATCTTTCGTAGGTATAGTAGCTCTTCCTTATTTATGCTATAGAGGGGACTATATAGCGGTGACTCTTTAACGCCGTTTTAGTCGCGTTTTAACGGAATCTTATGATCGATCCCCGGTTAGTATAGCAGGAGTTAATTAGCTAATTACTAGTTAAATACCCTTAGCTATCGCTAGAAGTGCTTTAGTAGGTTTTCCTTTAGGTCGATACGCTTCTTTAGTCGTAACGCCTTATCGATATCGTCTTATATAACCTTTCTAATTCGTAGTTATTCCGGTGCTAATACGCTATCGAATAGCTACTAAATCGATTTCGCTAATACTTTTAGCACTCATAAAACCTTCACTCCTAATAGCCTAATTAACGGGTCCTATCTATTCTAATAACGTATCTTATTCCCTTCCTTATTATAGATATCTATATACCCCTTCCTTACGGAGTATATTCTATCTATATCCTTTACCTAGGGGTCTCCTAGAATTATCTCGTTAATCTAGTTCTCGATAATATAGGCGAATACCCTATCTTACTAATATCTATAAATATCTATATTAAAGTACGTAAAGTAAGTAATTTATCGCTAATTCGCTACTACTCTATCTAAAACTCGTGTATAAATTTAAATACGCGGAAGGTTAAGAGATTTAACGAGTATACTATTTATAGTTATATAACTTTAGTAACCTTAATTAATTAAGGCTTTAGGAAACTATATTCTATTTACTTTAGTATCTACTAGAAACGCTAGTAATTCCTCTTCTAAAAGTCTCTTAACCCCCTCTTACTCTTATTCGCGGCTAAGAATAGGAGTTATTTATTTCCTAAATTAATATTATCCTTACTCTTAGATAATATAGTTATAAAATTATTATTAGTAGTATCTTCTTCTTCCTTTAGTATAACTTTCTTTACTTAGCTCTCCTTTACTTATAATTTATTAGCGTTTTACTTCTTCTTTATACCTTTAATAGCGTGACCTATAGCTATATAGCTCGAAGTTAGCTATTCTACTACTATATAATTATAATCACTAATAAAGTACTTATCGCTTCTATAATAGAGATAATAATATACCTTATAATAGCGTTTAATCTCTTTTAGGCTTAGCTATTTAGCCCTTTTATAAGTATTAGTCCGGTAAGCGTTTATAATAAGTATCTAATCTATCTCGCTAGGGTCTTTTAGGCGTTAATTAATAGTCTTCTTATAGCCACCGCTACTACTTCCGTTATTAAGATTTAACGTATCGATATTAGTACTAATTTCGTAAAGGCGGGTAATTAGTTCTGAATAGGTAGCGGGTATACTATAATTTATTAACGTAGCACTTATATCGTAATTTAATAACCCTAGTAGAATCTAACGTCTTACTAAGTTAGGCTAATCGATTATACCTACGTCTACGAATTCCCTCTTAAGTTATAGTAAGAACCGTTAGAATAATAACTTATTAGGCTACTTTATTTAGTATAACTTTCGTACCGCCTAGGCTTAAGTATTCGGGTCGCTATAGCTCCGCTTAAGATAGTCTAGTAAGTTCTCCGGTCCGCTATCGTTTAGATAGTACTTTATAAACGTCCCGGCGTTCTTACTAGCTAGTTTCTCTAATCGAGAGAATATATATATAAACTAGTCCTATCTTAAACTAATTACTCTCCTATCTACCACTAGTTTATTCTCTATAATAATCCGCTAAGTTAGCTATTTAGTGACGTTTCCTCTAAACGGCGAGGGGTTAGGGAGGCGGGGCCTTAGTCGTTTCTCCTTAGGTACTACTAGTTTAGTCGCGGTTTAGGTAGGTTCCGTAGTCGTTTCGGTAGGGGTAGGTGCTTCGAATCTACCCGCGACCGCTTCTTCTAGACGCCTAATCCTTTCGCTCTACATCTACTAATCTTCTATCATTCGCCGTATTATATCCTCTACCTAGGGTAGCGGTGACTACTAATGATCCTGAGGGCCTATAATGCTTAGGGGTTTTTTTTTTCGATATATCAACGTGCCTAGTTCGATTCGTGGGCGATTCGCTAGGGCTTTCCAATATATTCAACGTGCTTAGTTTAACTCACTAAGACTTTCTAATGTATCGACGTGCCTAGTTTGACTCACTAGGACTTTCCAATATATCGACGTGCCTAGTTCGACTCACTAGGGCTTTCTAATGATACTTCTTAATAAATAGAAGGAAGATTATTATATGTGAAGGGCTAAAGCAGAATTAATTCAATCGTACTAGGCCACAAACTCTTTATAACAATCTTGAAGAAGGAAAGAGAACTCGCTCCGTTTCCTAGGGGAAAGGGGAGCGAAATGGCGGTGTCTACCCCGCGCCGATCTTCTGCCTGGTCGTCCTGGTCTTCTGTCCGTCCGTTCCTAAGAGCACGCAAGGCCATAACACATGGTTTATCGCCGGGCCCTGGCCCGTTACACCTTATATCTAAAGATTCGAAGATTAGATAGGTCTAGTTTAGCTTATAACTAGTATAGTGCGTCGTTACCTAGATAGGCTACGAGTGCTTTATATAGCGATTACTAGTTAATTACACGGTGTAGAATACGGTTTTAAATATAGACAGCTATCTTAGCTATTTTAGGCTAGAGGTAGCTTAGTAGGTTTAAGTTAATAGCTATCTATCTAGCTATTTTTAATATTAATACGCTATAACATTTAGCATAGCTATTTTAATTAGGTTAGTATAGTAGTGTAGTCTCTAGGTTAATTCCACGAGAGGTTACTTATTAGCTAAAGAATTTAGATAGAGATTATTCATTATTAGTGTGTATAGTAAGGACGTGTAGGTTAAATTAGTTTTACACGAAGTTAATCTAGTCATAGAGAGATTATGTTAATTCGGTTTTAGAAGAGAGATCTTCCGCTAGTTAGTATTTAGTGATAGGATCGATAGAGTATAATAGATATAACGTTCTTATTATAGGTTACTTAAAGTGTATAAGGTCCTAGTGCATTAATTCGAATAGTCTATTATACTACATTAGTAATCGAGAGATTTAACGTGGTGAATTAGCTAGCTTATATATCTTATAGTAGCTAATTAGTGAAGATATATCTTTAATAGGAGGAGTTTTATTGGGGTTGCCTCAGCTGCCCACGTGACATCTACACCGACATTACGGAGGGCTTCTTCTCTCCTATAACTACCTCACAAGAGTCAGTTGCTTGCCTCTAGTGGTAGCTAGTCATCTCTCACGCAGTCAAGACTCGATTTTGTCTATATCCTTCCTCTACGGCACTAGCGCTAGTACCTTAACTATATCGCTCTCCGCTACGACGTTTAGCTAGTCTAGCAGTGTCACGCCTGCCCCACTTAATTCTTCTTAGCCCCCGGCCTATATCTAGGAAACCATAGGCGCAGCGGACCGTGCTAGTTAGCTAGGATAGATATAGAGAGATAGAGCTAGGCGCCTTAAAATGGATGTCGTAGAGACCGACCTCCGCCGTAGAAGGCCTCGTATAGACCTATAACATAATGATAATCTCGAAGAAAATCGTGAGCTACCCCCTAAGGTTAAACCACTTATCGATATATTCTAGGGTATCTCCGCTGCCCTTCTTACTCGTGTCTTCGAGAGGAAGTTAAAGGCGACTAAACTTATACGCTTTAAAGAGAAGTTAGTTACTGAGTTAGATTAAGAGGACGGAGTCTTTAAGATAACTAAGTTAGGAGGTATAATAAGCTTTAAGAAGGTAGTAGTATCGCTTAAGGACTAAGGCCCTAACCCTTAAACGTAAATAAGCTACTTCCTTATATACCTAGCTATTATAGGATATCTCTTTAGCGAGAAATATCTAAAGGTAGTTCCTAACCTATTTATATTTATAAGGTAGATCCTTAACCTTACTTAAACGTATTAGTAGTTAGAAGTAGTACTACCGCTCGCTCTAAACTTTCACTAATATATTCTAGATAAAGGAGAGCTATTAATAGAGAATAACCTCGTTATAGCCTTATTTCGCGAAAAATATCTACGTTATAATCTTACCCTACCTATAAAGTCGCCTATAAACCCTTTAGCCTAACCTTAAATAAGATCTACTAGGTCTTCTAATAATAATACTAAGGTATATAATAAGTTTAATACTATAAGATATCTTTAGGAAGGCTATAAGAGACGTTATAAGTATATAGTATATAGCCTAAGTAAGTATAGTGCCTCCTCCTATTATAAGAAGAAATAGTAAATAATAGCCCTTAAGAACTATATTAGTAATATAGATAGCGTTATTCTTATTCCCTTATCCCTAGGTCTTATACTATAAGGGTAACTACTTAGACTAAATACTACTATTTAATACCCTATTTTTAGCCTAGAGCTCTTAAGGTTATAGTCCTCTTTATTACTACTATATATAAAAGGCTAGAGTAACCTCCTACGCTACTACCTAGGCGATCTTAGGTCTACTATTATTAATATCCTAACCTATAGTATCTAGATTAGCTATAAGGGTAAGAAGCAGTTTTATTACTCCTCTAATTATTATATATATAAGCCTAATATAATCTTAGCTAAACTAGCGGAGGATATTAACCTTAGTTATATTAGACTAATCTTTAGGCCTTCCTTCGTTTCGCTACTTAGGTTAGTCTCTAAGTATAATAAGGGATAGCGCTATATCTATAATCTATCTTAGCCCCCTAGATAGGGCCTTAATAAGGGTATACTAGACTCTTAGTTAGCTATTAAATATATAATAATTAATAATATCTATAAGTAGGTTATAAAAGCTAGCCTAGGCTATATAATTATTAAGAGGGATATTAAGGACGCCTTCTAAATAGTCTTTATTACTAAAGATAATTAGTATCTCCTTACCTTCTAGTAGAATAATTCTACTTATATTAAATACTACCTCCCCTTTAGCCTCGCTATAGCCTTATTTCTCTTTAACCTCTTCACTAAGGGTCTCTATTAGATACTTTAATACCTCCTTCCTATTTTCTATATTAATTATTACCTAGATAACTTTATTATAATTACTTAGTCTCCCTTAATATCTAACCTAATAAGTCTCTTTAATAAGGTTTATAATAGAGTCACTAACTACCTATATATCCCTTATAATATTAATAAGGACTAGTAAGGGACTTACGTTATAGTCTTAGGTATCTAGATTAACTTTATTATAATAGAAGCTTACCTACTACTAGATAAGCTATACTACGCTATATTAAACGCTATAGCTACCCTAAATATAGTAAGTCTCTCCCTTAAGTAAATTAAGTATCTTATAGGCTTATTAGCCTTCTATTTAAGAGTTATCCGGCTTAGAAGAATAAGGCTATAGTCTCTATATATATTCTAAGCCGCCTTCCTATATAAGAGGAGCGCGCGCTGCTATATCTCCTATAAGGTATATAATAATTTAGAATAATAAAGAGACTCCTTATCTCTCTTTAATAGCGTACTCCTAGTTAACCCCTATCACTACTCTATTATATATCTCTATATAGAGGCCTCTAATATAGATTAAGGGCTCTTCTTCTTCTTATCTAAGTCTATATTAAACTACTAACTAGCCTATTATTACTAGCTTTACCTAAGTAATACTACCTTACTAGCCCTTACCTAAGACGTATATATATATATCAACTTTGTGACAGCTACGGAGTACTTGGATGGCTTATCAGAGCAACGGAATCAAAGGGGAGATTTGATTGGATTAAAAGATGATTGATTCGGTACATGCAACGGGGGTGCCTAGGGGGGTTGAAATACTCCTAAGCTTACAGTATAACCGAGGTCCTCAGGATGTTAAAAATCCTGGTGCCTAATCTTAACAGAAATAGCTAGTGATCGCCATACAAAAGTGTTACTTTAGGTAAGCGTGAGCTTATTATGATATATCCCGCTTATTACGGTACGAGGAGTAACCTATTAGGGTTGACACACCCCCTCAGTAAGGGGAGGTCACGAAGCTTGCTAGTAGAACTTACTAATCCTTACCTAAATCTTTTAATTGAGCGCTAATATCCTCTATGCCTAGCATTCGCACGAATTCGGCATGCTTTTAGCGAGGAAGGATCTTTATAAGCCTATCGGCTACTATATTAGCTATCTTTATCTATTTAACTAGAATCCTTCCTACTTATACTTCCTAACGAAGCTAGTAGTGATAAATATCTATATATCGAAGCTTAGTGCGTAGTTAAGGAGATTCCTTACTTAAAAGGGAGATAGTTTACTAATTATTATACTTTAGGGTGATAGGGTGACTAGGATTAAATCGAATAGTATTAAAGAGTCTCTTCTATATTAATAACGATTTACCTACTTTAGATAGGGCGAGTAACTTAGCTTTAGTAGTACTAGTAGTAACGGTCTTCTACTTTAAAGCTTTCTAATCTACTAGGCTACTAAATATTATATAGAGATATCCTATAGAACTCTTTCGATCGTGATTATCTTTATACGATATATCGCTTATGATTTACACTAATAGTAGAATCGTCTATTTTCGGTAATAGATTATAAGGGTTTTAGTCGAATTTAGGTAAATAATCACCTAATTAATTATATATAGGTACTTAGGGCTAAGATTTAATAGGAATTAAGTAAGGTATATAGTTACTTTTACTATATTAGGCTAAGTAATAATTATAGGAAACTAAGCTAATCTAATCTTACTTATATACTTATAACGATAACTTTCGGAAGCTTAGCTATTATAAGGTTTAAGATTTATAATAGACTATAGGATAGTCTTAAGTTAAGGATATTAGGCTAAATAGTAGTGAGTAGCTATTACGGAGATATAGGTATCTTAGTATAGCTATAAATACCTTTTAGAATAATCCCTAATAATATAAATCCCTAGGAACTACTACGCTTCGCCTATATCTCTTAACTCCTAAGCCTTACTAAGCTCCCTTCTAATAACTTTAGCGTCTTATCTTATATTAGGTAGATTAAAGATAAGAATATTATCTATATAGAAGATAAGGAGAATATCTCCTCTAATAAATAAGTAAAGGTCTTCTTATACTACTCTAAAACCTAATAATAGTAATACTTATATAGCTTCTTCTTACTATAACCTTAGTGATCTTCGTAAACTATATAGAGCCCTTAGGAGCTTTTAGTACCTTTAGCCCTTAGGAAATATACTAGGGTGTAATTTAATATATATATCCTCCTTTAGTATAGCGTTAAGGAAGGTATTAATAGTATTATATTAGTATAAATTAAGATTTAATTAGGTAGTAAGAGTAAAGAGTAATTAAGCTATTCTAATAGCTAGAGTTACTAAGTATTTTTTATTAGTAGTGATTTTCTATAGATCTCTACGGATATAGATTCTAGCTTTATACTTAATAAGGAACCTATTTCTATTAAATTTATATATAAATACCTAGATTAGCGGTATCACTTTAAGTCCTTTATTAGAGGGTCTATTAACTTCCTTAAAGGTACCTTAATTATTAAGTGCCTTTACTTCTACTACGGCTATATAGGTAAACCCTTCGCTATATAGGTGCCTTAGTATTTCGGACTAATTCTTTAGGGTAGGCGGTAAATCCTCTTAGTAGGGTCTTTAATTCGTAAACCCTATAGCGAAAGCTATTAAAAGGCCCTTATAATACTCCTCTAGTTCCTCTTTAGTAGCCTCTTCGGTAGCTATCACGCTAAAATAAGCCCTTCTAGTGCGGCTTCCTTCGATAATATTATCGGTAGTAATAGATCCTTTAATATTCCTTAGTGCACGGGTTCCTTAGAGCTAATATCCTAGTAGTGCTAGCTTAGGGGCTTAGTAAAGAGTGTTAGATAAATCAGAATAAAGCTATTAATCAGGATCGTTAATCTCCTAGGCCCTTACCCCCTTAGCTTTAGGGCGATCTATTAGAAATGTACCTAGTAAGGCTTCGTTTCGTGCTACTACTAGCGTTAGGGTTAGTAATAGTGTTATTATAGGCGGAGGTATTAACTTGATATAACGGTATTATATCTTATCATTCTAAGGTTCTATTAGTGACGCTACCGGTGGGATCTCTAACGTAATATTATCGAGATTATATAGTGGACGTTCGTGCTCTGAATCCTTATATTAGAAATCCTAAATCATATCGTCTAGCATATCCTAGGGAATAGGCGATTTAGCTTTAGTAGTATTATAGCGAACGTTCTTATCGAACACTATATCATATACTTTTACTACCTTATTTATTCAGGGAACCTAAACCTTCTAGATATTTAACGCCACGAACCTAATAAGATAGGCGATCTCCGCGCGTATGGCTATTTTATTAGATTTCGTAATGCCCTAGATTCGAACGTACCCCTTATAGCTATATAGCTTTATATTCGCTAGATTAGGGCGTAGCTTAATTAAAGGATCTCTCTACTTTATCGCTTCTACCTAGGGGATAATATACTCACCGGTTAGAAGCTTAGTAGGCTAGCGGTTTAGTAGATATACTATAGTAGTGATAGCCTCCGGCTAAAGCTTCTTCGGTAAGCCTGATTCCTAGATTAGAATCCTCGTAGTAGTAATGATAATACCCCCTACGCGCTTAATAAAGCTATTCTGCTTAGGAGTGCCCGCCACGCTAAATTCCACTAAAATCCCTACTTCTAGGTAATATTCGTGAAAAACGCTATATAAGGTAGGCTCCCGATCGCTTTTAAGCACGAGGATATCTATATTAAATTAACTACGGCAGATTACGATAAAAGCGATAAGTGCATTAATGCTTTCATTCTTCTTTTCGTGGGTTTAGGTAAGCTATAGTTAAATCCCTTCGTAGTATAGGTGAGAGACCTATTAGTGCCTATTATATATATCTTTAATATACACTAAATCAAAGTAGATTCGGCTAAACTTACTATAGACATAAGTTCGGCTAGTAGGCCTATAGGAGACTTATCATTACGTTTTTGTCTTCTTACACACTTCACACTTTTCTAGGCTTATTACTAGGGATTTAGTGGATTCTTATTCGATTTTTATCCTAGCTACTATCTTTTCTAATACTTATAGGCGCTTAGCGTTAATGTAGCTAAGCCTTCAGTGCTAAAGCTCCTATAATGTAACTAATATTAAGGGCTTTAACGACTTTTTCATTGACTTTTTAGTGCTTAATACTACTAGTGTGGCCTTTTTAGTAGTATTTAATACTACTAGTGTAATTAATAGGTCTTCTTCTAATAAATAAAGACCATATCGCTCTATATAGTAGGCTATCACGCCTTTTAAATTAGTAATGTAAGGGCCTTCGCTATTAAAGAAGAACCTATTCTTTTTGATCTTAGAAACCGAGATAATATTATTTTAGAAATCAGGAACATACTAAACGTTTTACACTATCGCTTTAATCTTTCCTAAGTTAGGTCGAACGATATTAATTTTAGCCGTTCTATATCCTAGAGCGATAGATTTACCTATACCTAGCGCTATAAACCGTTAGTTAGGTATAAAGGATTTAAATATATCGCGTCGGTTATAGATATATAGGTTCGCCCCTAAATCGATAATCTAGTATATCGAAAGTAGAAGCGTAAGAGCTACTTTGAAAACGTGCGATAAAATCGTTACCGTGAAGAATACGACTATATAGAATATAACTATATCGGTAGGAATATCGCCCTTATCAGTGATAGTTAATTAGGCGGTCTTTAGAATTATCGGTTTAGTATCGCCTTTTATTAGCTTTTCGATGTCCTTCTTTTCCTCTACTCCTATTCTCTTAAGGTTATCCTCGATGCGTTTCTTAACGTGTTCGGAAGTGGTCTAATACGAGGGTCTTATCGACGAATTAATATGATAATAATCCTTTAGAATATAACCTAGTCTTCTATAAATATAACTAAACTTTAATCGAGATAAGATATTATTATTATAAGAAGAGTTATTACAACCGTTAAGTATAGCTACGAACGCTACTACACTAATATTCTGCTTAGCTACTTACTTCGATCCTCGATAGTTTCGGAATACTATGAGGATATCTTAGAAAGTAACCTTCTTATTTAGCTTTATATTAAGATCCTTTCTCTATAAGTGCACGAAGACCTTATCGATTACCTTAATAGCCTAAAGGAAATCGCGAATTATATCTCTATCTTTAGGATTACTATTATTATCCTTATATATAATATTAGGAATCTTTAACGCCTTACCTTCTTTATATAGGCTTAACCACGCTATAAGCTATTTATCTATGCTTTATCCTTTAAGAGGCCGTTTAACTAGGTCTCTCTATATATTTCGGACGCGCTAATAACGGTTATCACCCTTTAGAGCAAATTATTAGGTAAGCTATATAAGCTTAGCGTACGGGGTGTTTTTACCTTCGAGGATATAGCGATATTCTAGAGCGATATTATAATAAATAAGGGAATCGATTCTATTAATTTTGTTCCTCACTTATTCGTTAAATAATCTCTCCTTATCGAAAAGGATAACTATCCTTAAGTACTTAGTGTATTTAGTGTTATTAAGAGCCGAAATATCTATCGTACCTAGTTTAACTTCGGAAACCTAAGAGAACGTAGACCTTAAGTTAACCGGCTCCTTCGTCACTTTATCCTCTACTAGGCTTAGATTAATAAAGTTCTAAATCCCCGCCTTCATTACTATAGCTTTAATATAGCCGATCTAAGATCTCTATTATGCGTTAGAATAAAGGCGCTTATCCTAAAGGATTTCTGTTATACTTTAGTTTAGAGTATCTTAAACTAACACTATTTTAATAAGAGAGCTATGCTAGGCTACGACAAAGGTACTAGTGATAGGGACGGTATAATTGAATTAAATTAAAAGCTTAAACTAATTAAGTACACCCGAATCACTAGTAGGCTATCGGGCTTATAACTATCAACTTTATGATAGCTACGGAGTACTTAGAGGGCTTATCAGAGCAACGGAATTAAAGGGGAGATTTGCTTGAATTAAAAGATGATTAATTCAGTACATGCAATAGGGGTGCCTAGGGGGGTTGAAATACTCCTGAGCTTATAGTATAACCGAGGCCCTTAGGATGTTGAAAATCCTGGTGCCTAATCTTAACAGAAATGGCTAGTGATCGCCATACAAAAGTGTTGCTTTGGGTAAGCGTGAGCTTGTCATGATGTATCCCGCTTGTTGCGGTACGAGGAGCAACCTATTGGGGTTGACAAAAAAAATCTATTTACCAGCCAATGAATAAGCGCGAATATCTAATTGGCGATAATAGCCTTCCCAAAATAGCTTTTAGCCAGCTGGCAGCTTAATCCGTATATTTGATTCAGTACAATTTAACTTGGTTAGGAATCTCTATTCTCAGATACCTTAAACGTAGGCTGCTGTATAGACAGATTTAGCAGGTAGTGCTAAATCTTCATCTTCTGGATGCTATTTGAAGAGAGTATATACAGTAGTACCTATATCTCAGATTTCTTTAAAATTCGGATTAGACTGTCTATATCTGCCACTGAATAAAATAACCAACGATTCGACTTCAAACTTGGACTACTTCGAGATATTTCGTGTGCTGGAAAATATTGTTCTCACATGATCTCCATATATAGTCCGAAAGTTGTAACTCTCTCCTAGGCTAGGTCGAGATAGTTAGTACTATTTCCGGGCTCCACTTCGACCCAATACTCACTTACCTTCCTTATGTAAGAATAAAGAGCTCGTAAAGCTGCTGAGACGGATGTGGATAAGCAATCCGCCGAAGTCATAGGACGAATTCCCGTTCTAAGGAACCAAACAGTATAGATAATAAGCTCCCCAAATGAGTTGGCAATTCATCGTGGTAGCAGCGGGGAGGTGCAGATAGGAGCTAAGCAGGTCAATCTAAAGCAAGTCGTCACATATAGCATGTTTAGCTAGTAAACGGCAGGTTCTTGAAGGTTTAGCGTGATCACGTAGTTGCAAGCAAGATAGAAAAGCAGGTTCCACTAAATGTGGTGCATAAATGACTTAGGACATTATAATCATACCGTCAATAAATATAGTTCACGGGGAATAGTCAAGCAGTCGAGACTGGTATCTGAGACGATAAGTGGTAGATATAAGTGGCAGAATTATAGATCTTCATCTACAGGGGATTTCCTAGTCGAGAGGGTTACGAATACGGACTGCCATACAGCAACCCTAGGCTCGTTGACGTCATTCTAGTAACAAAAGATGTAAAGACGGCAAATCAAACCGTGGATATGGACTGGTTATCCACTATATATTATAGGAGCGTACTTAGAAGGTTCATTTTAGATCAGCTACCCTTACGGGGTGACACTTCATACTGGACAAGGTTACCGCGAGTATGCCCTTATATATGCGTTTTCTTCTTCCTCATTTCTACTAGATACAAGTTTTGCCCTAGATAGATGGTATTATCCTTACGGCACTTGCATTCTCGTTAATCCTAAGAACGGCGGAATAGCTTTATGGTGTACGAAATACGAGCAGCCAACCTGTTATACCCCAAAGATATAATCCTACGCTCGAATCCACCTACATTCTTATACAATCCTCTACAGTGTGTAGGGTAAATAAGGTTAACTATTACTCTAGCCTCTTCTGCTACACACATCGTTACGATGACTACCTGGTTGCCGTTCGTTATTACGTATTATGTTAACCCCAATGGGTTGCTCCTCGTACCGCAACAAGCGGGATACATCATGACAAGCTCACGCTTACCTAAAGTAACACTTTTGTATGGCGATCACCAGCCATTTCTGTTGAGATTAGGCACCAGGATTTTCAACATCCTGAGGACCTCGGTTATACTGTAAGCTTAGGAGTATTTCAACCCCCCTGGGCACCCCTATTGCATGTACTGAATCAATCATCTTTTAATTCAATTAAATCTCCCCTTTGATTCCGTTGCTCTGATAAGCTATCTAAGTACTCCGTAGCTATTATAAAGTTAATAGTTATGAGCCCGATAGCCTACTAGTGATTCGGGTATACTTAATTAGTTTAAGCTTTTAATTTAATTTAATTATACCGTCCCTATTATTAGTACCTTTATCGTAGCCTAGTATAGCTCTCTTATTAAAATAGCGTTAGTTTAAGATACTCTAAACTAAAGTGTAACAGAAATCCTTTAGGATAAGCGCCTTTATTCTAACGTATAATAGAGATCTTAGATTAGCTATATTAAAGCTATAGTAACGAAGGTAGGGATTTAGAACTTTATTAATCTAAGCCTAGTAGAAGATAAAGTAACGAAGGAGCTAGTTAACTTAAGGTCTACGTTCCCTTAGGTTTCCGAAGTTAAACTAAGTATAACTAATATTTCGGCTCTTAATAACACTAAATACACTAAGTACTTAAGGATAGTCACCCTTTTTAATAAGGAGAGATTATTTAACGAATAAGTAAGGAATAAAATTAATAGAATCGATTCCCTTATTTATTATAATATCGCTTTAGAATATCGCTATATCCTCGAAGGTAAAAATACCTTATACGCTAAGCTTATATAGCTTACTTAGTAATTCGCTCTAAAGGGTGATAACTATTATTAGCGTATCTAAAATATATAGAGAGACCTAGTTAAATAACCTCTTAAAGGATAGAGTATAGATAAATAGCTCGTAGCGTGATTCAGCCTATATAAAGAAGGTAAGGCGCTAAAGATTCCTAATATTATATATGAGGATAACGACGGTAACCCTAAAGATAGAGATATAATTCGCGATTTTCTTTAGGCTATTAAAGTAATTAATAAGGTCTTCGTGTACTTATAGAGGAAGGATCTTAATATAAAGCTAAATAAGAAGGTTACTTTTTAAGATATCCTCGTAGTATTTCGAAACTACTAAGGATCGAAGTAGGTAGCTAAGTAGAACGTAAGTATAGTAGCGTTCGTAGCTATACTTAATAGTTATAATAACTCTTCTTACGATAATAATATCTTATTATAATTAAAACTTAGTTATATTTATAGAAGACTAGGTTATATTCTAAAGGATTATTACTATATTAATTCGTTAATAAGACCTTTATATTAGACTACTTCCGAATACGTTAAGAAACGTATTAAGGAGAACCTTAAGAGAGTAGGAGTAGAGGAAAAGAAGGAGATCGAAAAGCTAATAAAAAACGATACTAATTAATTAAAGACCCCCTAGTTAACTATTACTAATAAGGGCGATATTCCTACTAATACGGTTATATTCTTTATAGTAACGATTTTATTATATATTTTTAAAGTAGCCCTTATACTTCTAGTTTCGATATATTAGATTATTAATTTAGGAGCTAATTTATATATTTATAATTAATAGGATATTTTCGAATCATTTATACCTAACTAATAAGTTATAGCGATAGGCACTAGTAAATCTATCGCTTTAGGATATAGAACCGTAAAAATTAATATTATTTAACCTAGTTTAGGGAAATATAAAGTAATAATTAAGAACGTTTAGTATATACTAGGCTTCTAAACTAATATTATCTCAGTTTCTAAGATTAAAAAGAATAGGTTCTTCTTTAATAGCGAAGGCCCTTATATCACTAATTTAAAAGGAGTAGTAGCTCACTATATAGAGCGATATAATCTCTATTTATTAGAAGAAGACCTATTAATTACACTAATAGCACTAAATACTACTAAAAAGTCATTAAAAAAGTTATCGAAGTCTTTAATATTAGTTATATTATAAGAGCTTTAGCACTAAAGGCTTAGCTATATTAACGCTAAGCGCCTATAAGCGTTAGAAAAGATAGTAGCTAGGATAAAAATCGAATAAGAATCTACTAAATCCCTAGCATTAAGCCTAGAAAAGTATAAAGTATATAAAAGGTCGAAAACATAGCGATAAGTCTCCTATAGGCCTACTAGCTAAACCTATATCTATAGTAAATTTAGTTAAATCCACTTTAATTTAGTGTATATTAAAGATATATATAATAGGCACTAATAGGTCTCTTACCTATACTACGAAGGGATTTAACTATATCTTACTTAAACCTATAAAAAGAAAAACGAAAGTATTAATACACTTATCGCTTTTATCGTAATATACCGTAGTTAATTTAATATAGATATCCTCGTGCTTAAAAGTAATTAGGAGCCTACCTTATATAGCGTTTTTCACGAATATTACCTAGAAGTAGGGATTTTAGTAGAATTTAGCGTAGCGAGCACTCCTAAGTAGAATAGCTTTATTAAGCGCGTAAGGGGTATTATTATTACTACTATAAGGATTCTAATCTAGGAATTAGGCTTACTAAAGAAGCTTTAGCTAGAGGCTATCACTACTATAGTATATCTACTAAATCGCCTACCTACTAAGCTTCTAACTAATAAGTATATTATCCCCTAGGTAGAAGCGATAAAGTAGAGAGACTCTTTAATTAAGCTACGCCCTAATCTTACGAATATAAAGCTATATAGCTATAGGGCGTACGTTTAAATCTAGGGTATTACGAAATCTAATAAAATAGCTATATAGGCGGAGATCGCCTATCTCGTTAGGTTCGTGGCGTTAAATATCTAGAAGGTTTAGATTCCCTAAATAAATAAGATAGTAGAAGTGCGTAATATAGTGTTTAATAAGAACGTACGCTATAATACTACTAAAGCCGAATCGCCTATTCCCTAGGGTATATTAGATAACGTGATTTAGGACTTCTAATATAAGGATTTAGAGCACGAACGTCTACTATATAACCTTAATAATATTACGTTAGAAATCCTACTACTAGTGTTACTAATAGAACCTTAGAACGAGATATTAACTATAGATTAAGGGGTATTAGCGAGAATAAGTGTTCACGAACTATCTAAGATATAATACTATTATATTAAGTTAATACCTCTATTAATAATAACCCCTTCTCTAACCCTAATACCTATATTAGCACGAAACGAAGCCTTACTAAGTATATTTTAATAGATCACCCTAAAGCTAAGGGGGTAAGGGCCTAGGAGATTAACGATCTTAATTAATAGCTTTATTCTAATTTATCTAATACTCTCTACTAAGCCCCTAAGCTAGTACTACTAGGATATTAGCTCTAAGGAACCCTTATATTAAGGAATATCGAAGGATCTATTATTACTAATAATATTATTAAAGGAAGCTATACTAGAAGGGCTTATTTTAGCGTGATAGCTACTAAAGAGGCTACTAAAGAGGAACTAGAGGAGTATTATAAGGGCCTTTTAATAGCTTTCGCTATAGGGTTTACGAATTAAAGACCCTACTAAGAGGATTTACCGCCTACCCTAAAGAATTAGTCTAAAATACTAAGGTACCTATATAGCGAAGGGTTTACCTATATAGCTATAGTAGAAGTGAAGGCACTTAATAATAAGGGCACCTTTAAGGAAGTTAATAGACTCTCTAATAAAGGACTTAAAGTAATACCGCTAACCTAGGTATTCATATATAAATTTAATAGAAATAGGTTCCTTATTAAGTATAAACCTAGAATCTATATCTACGGAGATCTATAGAAAATTACTACTGATAAAAAATACTTAGTAACTCTAGTTATTAGAATAGCTTAATTACTCTTTACTCTTATTACCTAATTTAATCTCGATTCACACTAATATAATACTATTAACGCCTTCCTTAACGCTATACTAAAGGAGGATATATATATTAAATTACCCCCTAGTATATTTCCTAAGGGCTAAAGGTGCTAGAAGCTCCTAAGGGCTCTATATAGTCTACGAAGATTACTAAGGTTATAGTAGGAAGAAGCTAACGTAGTTCACGGCCGAGTCGGCCACACGGGCGGGTCGGCCACCCACCCCTATTACAAAACTTCAAAATCGATTATCTCAATCAACATCTATTAATTCAACTAAATAATACGATTTTTACATGAAGTAATCCTATGGCCAATTTGGCCACATCCACTGTAGGTAGGCGGAGCCCTCCTGGCCGGTTGAATGGGCTGATTAGGCAGATCGACCTCCCCATGCGATACTACCTCATTAGCTTCTACTGGCTGAATTGGCTGCTGAGCTAGCTGTAGGCCCTCTTCAATCGATAGACCCCCTTCGTGTGCAATCTGCCTAGTCGATCGAGTGCGCTTTTGACGTTTCTTTTCATTCGCTGCGCGTAGATCAGCGTTTTCCTTCGCGAGTAGCGCAGCGTTATGCATCGTCGTCGCACACGATTTAATAATCTGATTAAGTATGAGTTTTGACGGTGTAGGCGGGCTATGCGATCGCTGTTTTAGAAGCTCTTTAAGCATAGAAGCTTGCTTTTCTAGCTGAATAGCTGTTTTAGGCGTTTTTGGTGTGAATTGGCTAGATCTGCTGCTTGGTCGACTTGATGGTGGTGTAGGCGTTCGGAGGGAAATATTCAGCTTAGAAAGCACCCTATTAGCATTAACTGGCACGATACTAGTAGCTGCGAAGCTGCTTTGAACGATAGTCGGCTGAAAAGCTTCTATCCTTGCGCGTGGATAGTCTGTAAGAAAATCAAGCTTGTCGATATGATTATAGCCTGTTCGGGCTAAATCGCTCACGAAGCGACCGTACGCACGCTTAAGCACTGCAAAGCACCCAACATCGAGCGGTTGAAGTATATGAGACGAATGCGAAGGCATACAAGGTGGTATAATGTCATTTTCGGCATAGATTCGATCGAATTAAGGTATAAGATGGCTACCATGCCCGTTAAGGATCAATAGCCTAAACCGCCCTCGCCCTCGTACACGCGAATTAGTGTATGGAATGAAGATCTTTTAGAGCCAGCGAAGGCCGATTTCATCGGTAGTCCAGCTATTATTCGACACTTCGATTCGCCAATCGCTAGGGAGATTTGATTCAAACCAACCAGCGATAAAAACCTGGCCCTTGAATATAATGCATAGCGGCAGCGAATAGCCGTTAGCGCATATCGTTTTAATCGCAGTAACCCATTCGCGATTTCCTGGCTGTAGAAGCGCTCGCCGACCGTAGTATTCAGCGCGCGTAACCACCTTTTGCGAGGATATAAGGCCCATCGCAAAG